>JAQFVV010013013.1:125083-323531 GCA_028023455.1 Epiperipatus broadwayi | reverse complement strand
GTAATTTAGTTACTATTTTATTTTTATTAGTCAACAAAGAAAAAATTTACTATGAATGCTCCTGCCTATAAATTTTACTTTGTCTGCTATAAATAGACAGAAGTTTAATTGAGTAGAGTGCTTAAAAAGTCAGATTTAAAGAAAGTGCAGTTGCTACTAGTTTTTATGTTGATCAAGTTTGAAACCCTAGAGAAGTAAAACTGGACCGCTTAAATTGAATCTCCATGATTTTATAGCTTAGTATGTGTGAAGAAGGTAATATTTTTTTTAAGTGTCATAGTATCGGCCGGGACGCGAACCCGCAACCCGGGCAACTACCTGATAGTGCAAGGCAGTCACGCTGACCTCTCAACCACCAATGCAAGGCAGAAGGTAATATTTTTATGGTTAAAATTCAGAAATTATATAGAAGCTGATCTGAGTTGATGACTACCAGCATTTATTTTACCTACTAAGATAATTAAGAAGCAAGTCAAATCTTAAGACTTTAGGGCTATATGCTAACATATGATACTTTGTATATGTGTAAAACAGACAAACAAAACTACTGTCACTTATATGTATACACTGTTCATGTATGAAACATATTTCTTATAGATATTAAAGTGCTGATTAAAAAAAACTATTGGGAAATATATGTACACAGTACATGTTATTTGAGTATAGTCCTAATGAAAGAAGAAAAGTTTATTTTACCATAGTTATTTCATTTCAGTTTGTTTTTTCAAAAAGAAAAACATTTCTTATAATAATTGGAGGTAAACAATTATTGAATAAATTAGTCATCTAATGAAACAAAAATGCCTTGCAAAAATAAAAAAGTGTCTCATCGGGGCAAATCCTAGACAAGATTGAGAGCCTTCAAGAGAGAGAAATTCTAGGTATATTTTGGGGGGAATTTTATTATTTCATTCATAAAGAATATGTTTTAGAGTTAGAAAAATGAGAGATTAAATTACATTTTAAATCAAGTCAGTAAAAAATATTGTTAACAATAATTTTAAAAGCAAGTAATTAAAATATTTTATTTGTATATTAGATAACACTTAATTATTTATATATTGTTAAAATAGAGAAATATTGAACCAATTAATTTAATAAATTTATCAATTAAGAATTTAACTATTATTATAATTTGCATAGTGTGCCCTTATCTACATGCATACATGTTTATCTATGTTAAAATACAATATTTATTGGATTAACAATAATTAGAATATTTTGTATTATTACACTTGCATGTATGTGTCTGCATATATGGATATATTTAATATCACTTTATAATTTATCTATTTGTAAATGACAATTTAAACAATGTTATGTGTATACTTATGTTTTTCAATTTATAGAAACATTTTTTTAATATTTGTAAACAGTCAAATTTAGAATAAACTATTTGATGTGTATTTATCAGACTTTCATTATTATTATTATTATTATTATCACTGTTGTTGTTGTTTTTATTATTATTATATTATTATATCTTGTCAATAAACTTATTAATCATCATTTCAAGTTATTCCAATTAAATTATTTAATACTAGCATATTGTATTTTTTTGTTCACAGTTATCAGGGTCATTACAAACTAAGAAACTAGCTCTGGACAAATGGCATATGGGATATGCTGTATTTAGACATCTACATGATTTTCTTAAGAATTATTTGGATGATGCTAAAATAAAAAAAAACATCTTTAAAGTCCATTCATTTTATTTCTATATTATAACTTGAATAATATTTCATTGTTAGTCAATACAATTATGGCATCAAATAGTCCTGAGCATTAATGATGATCAGAATTGATCTAATAATCGAAGCATTTTTGATATATGCTTAATTTTATTTATTTTAGCACTTATGTTTATGCATATTGTAAAAATATTGGTGATTGTTCGTTTATAATATTATGCACCAAGTTTGGCATTGTTTAAATCAGGAGTATCCAAACTGTAATCCAAGAGCCACATGTGGTTCAGGATGGCCATGAGTGGCCATGAATGTAGCCTAATGCAAAATTATAAACTTATTTAAAACATTGACTTTTTTGTGTGTGTATATGTCATGATGTAATTTAAATAAACATATGTATGTACTAAAATACAATGTGTCAATATCCAATTAGTTTTATGTTTCCTTTGTTTTATTATATATAAACATCAATAATGTTTTATTACTTAAATATGCATATTTTCTACATTGGTGACCACAAACTTGGAATTTGCTCAATGATTTTAAAAGATTCTGAGTGGATGCTGTTTAATTAATGCAGGTTATTATTTACTAATATTTTTACTTATCTGTGATAGTGAATATTTTGAATATTATGCATGGACTTTTTTTTTACTTATCTTTCAGTAATGTTTGCATATTTGATGTATGGCCTGAGGCATCTGGTATTTTTCAAATGTGACCTAAACACCCAAAAGATTAGACACCCCTGACTATAGATGATGATTATCCTAAGATTTTATAGTATACTTTTTAAATTAGATGATAATGATTATTAATTAACTTGCTGCTATTACTCAGTCTGTTGTTGATTATTTAGTGCTGATGCAATGTTTACTACTTATATTTGCTCCTGATAATTATGTGCCTATTTACTGTTTTAATATTCATTTAGTTATGTTTATTTATATCATTCCTCATTACTCCTATATTCCATATATATATATATGTGTGTGTGTGTGTGTATGTATGTGTTCGTGTGTATGTCTATCTGTCAACATTGGATGATGATTTTTTTAATATGAATTCAACAGATATTTCCATATATTGACATATTTAGATATCTACATCTGTTAAAAATGATCAATTTATAACATCTGACTTATCAGTGGAACAGTCTATTATTTATAAAGAATTGTGAAAGGTTATTAGCTTTCATTCCTTAAACCATAAATAAATACTGTAGCACTTTAGTGTCTATATAACACTAAGAGACTGCATTTAATAGCATACATTTTTCAATGCCAAAAGTCTTTATATTTTGTTATCTGCATTATTTACTAACTATCGACATCTGATGGCAATTTTTGTAATATAAAAATTCAACAGATATTTAAACATTCACATCAGTTAAAAATTATTAATTTATATATATAAAGATTTATAGTATAATGTTGGAACATATGCTTACTATTTCTAAAACCTTAGTTTCAAGCCAGAATAAGTATACTTTAAAATTTTAACAATGGACTTGTGAGCTTTTTTTAGGTTGCTGGACAACAGCTGACATAACTAAACATTCAGTAATTGTCAGTAAATGGTTATATATCTACTTTTCAATGAAGAGTAAAACTTATTACAAGAAACTACCTAAATCCTTAGCAACTAGCACTTGGAAAGTGAGTGCTGTTTTATTCTTTACAGTTTCTTAATGAAAGCCTCTTGAAGTGATTATATAATATACATAATTATTTTAAATTATAATAATGGTATAAATATATAATAATGTTATTATGTCATATTTTTATACAGTAAGGTTTTTAATTATTTAATTTGTCATCATTATTAACTAAACTATTAAGGTAAGAAGTAGGAAATATTATTTAATTTTCTAAGCAGTAAATTTCAGTGTTATCACATTGTCTATTTATATCACAGTCTTTTAAGAATTGCCTTCTTAAATTTCCCTTTTCTATGGCTTCTTTCTTCATGCAATATTATAGTATTATTTAAACCAGAACTAAATTCAAAGCTTTTTCAAAATCAAAGAAAAGTAAAGCAGTAGTTGAATAATTATTTACTATGTTTTTCATACAGTTGTAAAGTATCTGTTATAAAAATGATTAAAAGGAACAACAAAACTAGAATAAATAATTATTCAACTATTGCTTCAAGTATGACTATGAAAATCTTGTAACTTTGAATTTAATTTTGCTTTAAATAATATTACAAAAACATGCAAAAAAACAATGGTTAAAAAGACAGTTCTTACACAGTAGATTTTAAGATACTTTAATAATTATGTAATGCACTAACACTAAAATATATAATGCATGGAATATCAGGTATCAATTTTTATTTCTTGATTGGATAAATTCATTATAGTATGTCTATATAAGAATATTACATGTTATTATTATTTATTTACACTATTGTCATAATTTTAAATAATTATATATATATAACAATCCACTAGAATAAAACTACAAATTTTTTAAAAAAGAGCGGAATACACCGAAGCTGGCTATAGCAAAGGATATTAATCTTCAATTTTATATAGGCATTTAAAAAAATTTTTGTAGTTTTATTCTAGTGGATTGTTTTATTATACTTATATTATTTGATATTATATATATATATGTATATATATATATGTGTATATATATATATATATATATATATATATATATATATATATATATATATATATATATATATATATATATATAACCTATCTGTGCAGTCATCCAGAAACCAACCACACCCAAAACACAAACTGACTACAACTTTATGATGGCTAGATCTCAATACAAATCCAACACAGTATGGTCACACAAATCTCAGGTTACCATCATATATACACAATAAATCTGATTAATCTCAGGGTTATTACTATAGATTCTCCAATAAATAAATCTAATTATATTCTTCATCTCAGGTTCTAATCCTATAAGTGAATGCATCCTACAGAACAATAAAATATTATCTAGTCTTCTGATAATATTTTAATACAGTAAATAATTATAATTTTAATTATTAGTAATGAGACATATTTTAAAAATGACTCTTCTTTTCAACAATCTAAAATGATATTCATGATACTGTGAGTAGAAAAGGGATTTTGTTTATACTTTTATATCACATCTAAGGATTTCTTATAATGCAAATCAAAATAATAAAATAAATAATATTTGCCTAGGATGTTACTTTAACATCAACTACAAAAACATAAATGAAGTGACTTTAAGTATTATTGTAATCATACATTAAAAACAATATAATATTTGTGTGATTTGGATTTTTCTGATAATGCAGATGATGATACAGATTCGTTGTCTAAATTTTATAATAAAATATAAATTTTATTATTACTAGAAAATATAATAACTATAAGTGATTACAATTTTAATATGATTAAAATAATACAATAATTATTAATGTTTTACAATAAATTTAAAGATATAAAGAAAAAAATGGTTAACTATGATTACAGAAGCTCTCACATGTATTTCATTAATATTTTATTTTCAATATGTCATAAGTATGAAAAGTATAAAAGGAATTGACAAGTAAGTATTGTCATCAATATTATAATCTTAAATTTGGAAACAATGCATAATTTCATTCATCAATATAAAAAATATATAAGTTTAATTATACAATATTTTATCATGGTTCTTAGCACATCAGATATGCATCTTCCATCATCAAAATCCTTAAACTACTCTGATAATATCAAGAGCAAAATAAGGACATGGTTGATAATGTGCATCACTTTAACATTTTTATCAAGAAAAACATAAAAAAATATAATAGGCAAATGAAGGAATAATCTCAAAGTACACACTTGTCTATATATGCAAATAAAAAATTGGGATCATGGCACTAATCTTGAGAAACTTAATAAGGATAAACTATCACAAAACGTTTGCCAAAAACATAGCATCTTTAACTACATGTCACCTAGGACATACTATACTTCAAAAAGCATAATGAGAACAATATATAAAATAGCTTTCAACACAGACTATCTCATATAATAATAATAATAATAATAATAATAATAATAATAATAATAATAATAATAATAATAATAATAATAATAATAATAATAATAATAATAATAATAATAATAATAATAATAATAATAATAATAATAATAATAATAATAATAATAATAATAATAATAATAATAATAATAATAATAATAATAATAATAATAATAATAATAATAATAATAATAATAATAATAATAATAATAATAATAATAATAATAATAATAATAATAATAATAATAAACACATGATAAAAAACAATAAAAATATTACAATTAAAGTAAAAGTAAAATGTGTATGAATTATAACATAACAATTTAATAAAAAAAACATACATCAATTCTTTCATTTATATCACATTCTAAATAATTTGATACTAAATGAAATTTTTAATTATATTGCAATACAAAATATTCTGAGAACTACAATACTCATATAGCATAAATTATGCATAAATTATAAATAAGCAATGTTATAAGCATGATAAAACATATATTAATAAACTGTAAAATATTATATTTTTGCTTTTTTTCTACTTGATAAGCTCTTTAGTCCTGAAATTATTGATTCCAATGCCATTATCTGCAGCACTAGAGTTTGAATAATGATTCCATTGAAATTTAGAATATTTTATTAAAATATTCTGAGTATTTAATTGTCTCATTTTGACAAATAATTAGTCAAAATCTGAGACACTGGAATGAGCACTGACACAAATTAAACCATACAAAATAAAAATAGCACAGTATTATTTCAAACAATACAATACAATATATAAATAAAATTATTTTCTTTAGAGTGATGTAAATTTTAAAGCAGCAAAATAATTATAGAGATCACGATGTAGGTTTTTTTGGAACAATGTAAAATTTATAAATAACATGCAATTTAAAGAGAACATAGTATTATTTCAAGTAATATGAAATTTATAAAACAATACACAGATTGTAGAAAGCATTGCATTAATTTATCTTCAATAGCAAGCAAATATATTTAAATGAAATAAAATATATTTTAGCACAAAGATTTATTTTATTTCCAGAGCAATTAAAATGATCTAATAAATTGAAGTATATTTCAGCAAATACATTTGATCTAATAATAAGATGCACAAATAGAAAGTTAATCTTTTCATTAAATATTTCAACATGAGACACAATTCCTGGAAATGCAATATTTTTATTTTGCAATTATTGAGATGTTGAAATAAACAGTTTATTTCAAAATTAGCATAATGTTATCTTTTACAAAATATCATTTTAAATAATGAAAACTTAATAGTGTGAAGCTAATTCACTTCCTCAATAAGGTATAAGCATTTTAAATTTCCAGAATAATTATTTTACCACATTTTATTATTTTACAGTACTCTACAAGCTAGCAAAGTTCTAATTCTGTTTTAAACAAAATTAAGCTTAACAAGAACACATGTAAATAACAATAAGCAAATATATAGTTTATAATTAGCCATAGAAAATAACTTTGCAAGTTAATTAAATAGAGAATCATAGTTTTGGTATTTATAATAATAATAGACTTAGTTTCAATTAAATGCAAACATTATTCAAACATGACATGGAAGTTAATTACAGTTCATGGCAAATGTAATATGTTACCTTTGTAAGAATTTTTGAAGTTGATAAAGCATTATTACAGTTCATCATTTCCTTCCATTGAAAATAAGATGTTTTTAAAAAAAATTGTCATGTATACATTTAGGAGATACTATAATGAGAAGTTGGGTTAAGGCAAAATGACCAAACCGATATTATTGTTAGCCATTCATAACTTAAACTAATAAAAATAGGCAATCAATAATTAATACATTAGAAGACAAAAAAAGTAGGTATGAAAAAGATAAAGTAAATTAAAAGATGTGGTAAGTTGCTTTTATATGATATGTCAGATGATATAAAGAAATTAATGATTGACAATTAGGGCATTAGTTAATTAATTTGATCACAAATTAGTTGTCAAGTAAAATATTCTAAAAATAACTTATTTTTTATAGACTGTCTGGAATTTTAGACATCACAAACTATTATTACATTATACATTTTCAAATAATTATTTAATGATAATTAGATATTATAAATAATATATATTTCATATTTAAAAGTATTCAAAAATTAAAATATTGCGTTATGAAAATAAAAATAGAGATTTATTTTTTAAAAAACAGAAAAAAATTAGAATTTAAATAATATTATATATTATTTCTTTTAAACAAAGAAATGGAATTATAATCAATTTCTATGAAACTTTTTACTTTAGTCACAAGTACGTACATGCACACACACTTGAAAAACTATAATGTTACTTAAAATTGTTTTTAAAATAAATTGAAACAAACTATTTGTTATTTAGAATACAATACATTATTATTAAATTATTTAAATACCTATTTGTTTTAAATTAAAGTAAATTATTTAATAAAAATTTTACTTAAAGCTATATCTAGTGTATAATTGTATCTTAAACTATAAGTGAGCTAAACTTTAATGAGAATATGAAATCTATGGTTTTAAAGCATTTAAAACTACAGAATAACCTAAACTAATACCTTAAAATAATTAAGCTCATTTTATTTAAACTTATAAAAATATATTATAATATCAATTTTTACAATTAACAATTTAACTTTATAAATTATTTGTAATGTTTAATTTGCACAATGATTTATTTAAATAGAAAGTGAACTATATATATATATATATGGTATATATATATATATATATATATATATATATATATATATATATATATTTTAATATACCATCTTAATACATAAATATAATTCTGTATGCAGAATATAAAGTTACAATGCATATATTATATTGAATATATTTGCAATAAATAGAAGTGATTTTAGTTCTATTTAGTATCGATTTAAACTTTAAATACTATTATTCACCACAAATAATTTAGCCTTTTTTACATATGTTAGAAGTCTGAACCCTTAGAACTATATCAGAATAATACATATAGCTTATTATTCAAAAGAATTCATGTGACTTATCTCAATAAATACATTCAAATAGTAAAGCAGCATATAAGCAATCATTATTCAATTCAATGGAAAAGTGACAGAGCATTTATAAAGAATCTGAATTTCATTCTGAACTGTCTTCATCAGTTACAAATCACCATTGCTGTTCATAGCATGACCGAATTTAATACAAATGCATTTATTGCTTTGCATGCTTTACTACAGTATTGGGGTAGTAGATCTCAAGTTCAGTGGGTCACATTTTCAACTTGATGCTTTTCAGTACTCATTTTTTTATGAACTCACAAGCAATAAATCATTCATTCATTTAGTTATTCAATAATTCACTTCCATATTTCCTGCATTGTCTTAACTTATCAATATGTAAAATAAAATATATTGTTCTAAAATATTTTCAATTTTTTTGGATTAAATTTTTTTTCATATAGAAAATCATAAGGGATGAAAAAATTGCCATGTTTAAAATTATAAATTCCATTACAAATATAAATTAATTCAGTCAGTAATTCATCTCATATTTCCTCAATTTCCTATGCTCTTCCAAATTTTCATCTCAGATATCTATCTCATTTTTTTGTATTGTCATAGATAAAACTTTATTATAGTCTATCATATAAATTATTTATATCTTCTCAATATTTCAATATGTTCATTCTTCAGTAATTATTTTACTATTCTATTTCTGCTATACAAAGTGATAAATATTACTCTAACTTAAAATAAATGCATGTAACCTTGGCATTCTTCTATCTCACTATTGTTTTTTTCTGACTATATTGTCTAGCTTAATCTATTATCTACTTCAATTTACTGTTCATTTTTATACATATCACTGCCTACTTTAGAACTTATATTTTTCATTTTCTCTTTATCATTTTTTTTGATGTCTTATTTTCTTTGAATATTTTTCAATTATCATTTAAATTAGCATTACAGTAATTCCTGTTATTATTTATTTTAATTTTTTTTATTCAAAAATTAAAAAAAAAAGGCTTCTACTAATTTCTAATTATATGTTGTTTCTTTTGGTAAATCACTACTTTTAATATTTAGTTTCAATAGAATATGCTAACTACCAGACTTAATTTATTGAAAGTTGAACAAAATGCTGTATTTTCTATGGAGAGGCTATTCTTTCATATCATGTAATTATACTATAAAGTCAGACTACAATATCTCTTATTAATGTTATAATAAAAATAGGCAAAAAATTAAAAAATAAAAGTAGAGTTTGCATTTTGCTTTTGTGAGATCTAGAAAAAGTCAAAAAGCTTGATTGTAAAATAACATACTTCCAATATATAAATAAAAAACAGTTCCAAGATCACTTATGTTCTGAGAATCTATCAGATGATGAAATGATAATTTAATCATGCTTATAGAGAAACAATAACATCTCTTATTTATTATAGATTGACAAAATTAAATTTTAAAAAGATACATGAATAAGTAAGAAAATGTAATTTGATCATATTCCAATTATTTTAAACAATTTGACAACTATATTTGGTCACTTAAGAATTAAAAATAATCTGCATAGCATAACAAAAATTCAAGATGTGAATGTTTTTCAGATAAAAAAGATTTATTTAAAAATTAGATAACGTAAAATAAGTTTCTAAATAGTAGATCTCATTGTAGAACAAAGACCTTGAAAATAACCCTTATAAAGAGTGTGAATAAGCAGCAGTAGTGATCAGACTTTCCAATTGCTGATATGTGAGGTTTGAGCACTTTTCATCTGGTTTTACTTTCTTGAGAAGAACATCTAGATATGTATTTACTAACTAGTATTAAATTGTTAACTGAGTTGTTTATAAAATAGCTATTTGGGAAAATTTCTAACTATATTTTTTAAAATATATTCAATTTTACTTAGTCAGTATTTGATCCCAAAGTAAATAAACGATGTACTACCATTGTCTGTAATGCTCTTAATTTAAAAAGAATTGCATATATATATATATATATATATATATATATATATATATATATATATATATATATATATATATAATAAGTGAAATAGTGCTTAAAGCTAAATGGGATAATGATATAATTAGATACCAACCAGTAACCACCTAAACATTTACAGTAAAAAATAGTAATCAATATCTCTCACTGCTGTCAAAGCAACCTTCACACCTTTTAATAGCAAGAATGGAAATCCATTTCTACTAATGGTCCATTGAATATATATGGACACTTAAAGATTGCAACTTGACTACAGAGTATAAAATATTGTTATAATGAAGTTTAAATAAACCTCTTTAAACATGAAATAAACATGTCACTGTAATGCAGACTAATAAATAGTCAATTATAACATTACAAACTGCAATACTTTTAAATTGCTCATGTATTATTTAGAAATAGGTGGTTACTGGTTGGTAATTAATTATATATATATATATATATATATATATATATAGAGAGAGAGAGAGAGAGAGAGAGAGAGAATAAATAATATTCAAATATATGTTTATAGTCTATACTAAACTTAATATAATTAGAAGGGGTTTGAATTAAGATTTTCAAGCTCTCCACAATCAATTGTAGAAAATGGAGTGAATGGTCATGAAGAGCTTGAAGGTCTGAGTTCAAGTCCCTTCTAATTATATATTGGAATAAATATAATATTATATGAAATTTGCGCTCTAATTGCTATGTTCAGATGCTTTTTATAGTAATAAAATGGACCATGATCTACTTCTTACTGTATTTTAGATCTTTTTATTTAGAGTTATCCAGAGCAATAAAGTCAGGGAGAAATTTTAAACCTGCCTATATATTTTAACTTAAACTGAGTTTTAAATAACTAATATTAGTTTACAGAACACAAATATCTTACTCATTTCTAAAATTCTATAATAAATAAACACACGCCATATATACAATGATAAATAATATTTTAATATATGTTATGTGAAATTATAATTGAATTGCCCTCCAGCTGTCATGTTCAATAACCCTAAAATACAATAGGAAATTGTCCACAGTCCATTTTCTTACTGTGAAAAGTTAGACGGCAGTTCCATTATTAATTAAAATAGACTACGTACATTTCACACGACATTATATTTATTCAATATTAAAATATTATTCATCATTACATGTATGTATATATTAATTTTTTTAACTTTTGATAGGATATTATGATGGACGTGAAAGAATCTTGAGATACATGTGGAAAGATTTAATTTTAGCATATTTTACAAATTCGTAACATTTCATAGTTTTAATATATATTAATATATATATGCAGCGTGTTTCTTTTTTTTTTTTTACGAGCCTATAAATCGTATTTAAGATATGATAATGTCAATTTTAAAATTTTCACATTTATCAATATTATTTTTTACTTACTCTACTTTTTTTTATCTATATATATTTTTTAATAGCAATTATTTTGCGTTGCTGTTTAAAAATATATCTATTAGTACAGTTTTTGATTTATTATATTTTACCCTGAAAACTTCTAACCATTTTTGTTTTGCCTTTTTTAAATTTCTTATTACTTTATATTATATTAACAACTCTTTTTTATTTTTATAAATCTACTTTTTTACAACTGTCTCAAATATTTTTTTCATTATTCTTTTACATTTTTGTTCCAAATTATAAGAATGAAACATGTTACATTTCTAACAGCTGTCTTAGATTCAAAAATTTGTATAGTTCTCGTTTTAACAAGAATACTACTGTTTTTTATGCAGCTAAATTCGGTTTTAAACAAGCTCAAATATATATATATATATTTCTATTAGTTATTTGTAAAATCACTTTTTTATCATTGATGATTCGAAAATTTTATTTGTAAGCAGTAATAGTATTAATTCTCAGTCTAGTTTAAAATTTTTTGAGATTTACTTTTTTAGTAAATATTAACAAGTTTCGACCCTTTCAGAATATGCATTTAGAACTTAAAATTGCAATTTATGTTTCTACATTTAAAGTTTAATGATGCAAAGCTGATGAGGGAAAGGTATGATAAAGTTCCTAACTGTCATTTCAGAGAATAAAAGCAAATTAAAAAATACAAATATAAAAAGCAAATTCATGACGTAACAGTAGCACATCTCATCAAAATAAAACTTGAAAACAATTAGACTTTAGGGTTTTCTATGTTAGTTATCAAGTCTTTAATAAAGCAGATCAGTATAGAAATGTAAATAATATCTAGTAGCTTTAGCTAAAATATAAAACACAGAATAAAACAAGTATTCAAACCCTTACTATACCAGCATTTAACAAGCCTGGTTAATCATTCATTTTTCACTGCTCTTTTATGAGAAATTTTTAGAGAAGGCTTTTAACAAAGTAATATGCTATTTAAAGACTTATGTACTATATATATATATAATTAAAATTACCCCAAATCCAAAATTCAAACAGACCAGCATAAAAATAATATTAAAACACTACCAAAGGTTTCACTGCTACAAGCAGACTTCTCAAGTGTGAAGAACTACTAAACTACACAATGTATATAATATTAAACATTACCCACAAATCCATTCACTTCCCATCCACCCTTAATATTAAAAGAACTCTTAAATAAATTAATTGCTTGTAATGTTTATATATATATATATACACACACACAATTTATGCTGCATTTAAGAAAATTAATGAACTATTTTCATGCTCTAAAGATAACATTTCTTTAGAGTCTTATGGTGTATACAAAATTCCATGTGGAATTGGTTTACTTTCATACATTGGGCAGATGAGTTGTAGAATAAACATAAGAAAGGAGAAGTACATTTTGGTAGTTAGAGAAAAATCTAATTCATCAGCCACTTATTTAAACATTAAATTTACAAATCCTGACATCAATTTTAATAAAACACCCATTCTGGCAAAAATTGAAAAATACGAGCAGAGACTGCTAAAGAAGTTTTTTAAAAAGTCTAAGAGCATAATGAAAAGTGTGCATTAAAAAAAATTAACAATATTTGAAAAAAGCTATTGGAGGAAAAAATATTTTTTATAACTTCTCAACCAATTGAATTTAGGACTGAGAAGAAAATAACAAAAAAAAAAGATTTTAAATCTCACCGTAGACATTCTTATAATTTGAGAAAGAAGAAGCTTTAATGAAAGCACTTGTTTTTGTACTGAAATGTCAGCTATGAAATTATTATACTTTTATTGCACAAAAACTTCCAGAAATAATACTATGATATATATAAACCATTATACAATTACATATATCCAGTAACGCCCTCTGTTTAAAAGTCTATATCTCAATAATAGCGAACTTCAAAATGATACCACTTTGAAGTTGTACGCTAAACAGTGTTAAATATTGAAATACAAACCAACTTAAACACAGTGCATGAAATTTTAAATAAGCAAACGATCTTAAATTTTGCTAACAAACTAAAAGTATTAAATAATAAATAAACCTATAATACTTCATATATGTGCATGATAATTTTTTTGCTTATATTTCCCATTCATATCTTTCACTTATGTGAATAATCTTATATTTCCAGAAACTTCAATTAATTGTCTTATATTTCAGACATTTCAGTTGAATTTATTGAAAAAAATATGCAATAGTTTCTAATATAATTTTTGATTCAATTGAGTGTTCTCAAGGAAGCCAAGCAAAACTAAGTCTCCAAATGGATTCATTTACACAAAATACATAACCTAGTGTTATCTTAGACATATAAATATTCAGGCATTTATAAAGAAAAGATAGATGTATGTAGTTTTAAAAATTGACTTTATTTGTACTGAGCATGCTTTTAATATGTTCTATATCATAATCATAGCTGCTCTGCATGAATAAAGTCAATTTTTAAACAACATGTCTACTTTTTCTTTATAAATGTCTGAATATTTATATGTCTAAGATTTCAATTCCCAAAAAAAAAAAGAAATAACTTATTAAATGAATTACATAATAACCTAATGTGTAAATTTACCAGCCCCATCAGCAGAATTATAGAATCTTATTACAAGTAGATAAATTGATCCATCTTCTCATTTGTTTGTAATAAAAATAATTTGTAACTGGATGGTGTAGCTGCATAAATTTATACACTAGGCTACATAAATATATTGTAAACAGTAAATAGATAAATGAAGTCCTAAATGTACAAATTGAGATTTTGATTCAAATAAGTCCGAACCAAAAATATAAATTGAGATCTAAAGTCAAATATCTGATATAGACTCTATAAAAGTCAGTTTAGAGAATTGAATCTAAAAGTAAAATGAATAGAAAAATTTATCTGACAAAATATCTCTGTTGGTTATATCATTACCTTAAAATTCAATGTTCAAGAATCTAACAGTGTGTGTTTGACTTGTGTGCTGGTTGTGTCACTGATCTGACCAGAAATACCTGAAGAAGAATGGAGAATAATGCCATTCAAAATGTTATGCAATCTATTAACCTCTCTTGTCAGTTTGTGTGTTATTATTAACAGTTGTCTGTATTTGGAAAGTTTAAATATAGTTTAAAATTTTTAAACACGTTTAACATTTACTAATAGATGATGGAAATAGTCAAGCATATTATAACAAACATAAAATTTGTATTTGGGAAAGCTTAAAAATGTTGACATATGGTAACCCTTAAAAAAAGAATAATAAGTATAAATTGTAATAGTGATATATATTTTTGCAAAATTTCTTGTCATTCAGTATTTGATAAATTATTAATATATTTTAAATTCACTAAGTTTGGGAATAGCAATGGGTCAGCTGCCGAGAGAGATTCAAAATAATATATAACAATTTATTAGAAAGAGAAAAAATATCAAAATTTGATTTATAAGATAAATTGTGTGCATAAAATTAAATATATACATGTAAGTAAACTCCATTACATATATCATTTAAGTTTTGAACAAAAAAAAACAATTTATGAGACTTATTTAAAAAAAGACAAAAAAGTCAATTTACAGATGTAGTAGATAAATTTAAGGTTTTAAAACTAAAAAGATAATGCTATATTTTCCAAAATATGGATTAAATTTAAACCAGTAATGGAAGTATTAAAATTTTAAGCATAATATTTTTAGTTTGTTTTTGTGGTTCATACAAGAGAAAAACAAATTAATTCACTAAACATCACATAATCACCATTCTTTATGCTTACACAAGCTGTTTACACAGAGACTAAACTCTCTATACAGTAGCACCACCAGTGCAAGCCAGAGTAATCAATGAATGTGTATAAAATGGCTATCTAAAACCTACTTATCCATCTGCATTCATTGATTACTCTGGTTTGCATTGAGTGGTGCTACAGTATGGAAGCTTCTGTGTAAACAGCTTGGGTAAGAATAAAGAATGGTGACCATGTGATGTTTAATGGTTTAATACCAATCCTGCCCAATAGGATTTGGTGACTGTGGTTATTAAAGAACCAAAGACCCCAAATAATATGGATGCTGAACTGAGTTCAGATCAATATGACTATACAAGCTAATGATCTTGAATTGAAGACATTATTGTGTTTTCATTTTAGACTCAAATATTTATAGATAGCTAATAAGATAAAAGATGATTGCTGGTGGGTTGCATTAGATCCTATGATGTTTGTGCATTGCTCTCAAATCCAAGGTTTTACACTGATAAAAGGCACAAGCTAGAAATTAGTCTGTGGATATTAAATGAGTAGCCACTAGATAAGGACTTCATGCACAAACCTTCTTACATCCATTGATTACTCTGGCTTACACTGAGTGGCAGTATTGTATGAAGAGTTTAGCCTCTGTGTAAACAAATTTATTCAATTAAAAAACAACTTAATTGTGGTTTAGAAAACAATGATGCCTTATTGTGTTTTGGAAACACAGTTTAATAGTAGACATATTGATTTTTAAACTATGAAATTGTGTTTAGTCATCTGATGAAAAATTATATAAAAGGTCAGCATCACATTTTAATTAATTATATGAAGAGGTGAGTTAATCTGTTGATATTGATGTAAAGAAAATGATCAAAAAGGTAAAGTTAAATCAAGTAAGATAAGACATAAAGATTAATATAGATAGAGAAAATAACCAAAGAAAAATAAAATCTGAATGGATTATGATCAGTACCAGGAAACTACCTGGCCATGATGAAGAATTCAAATTCAGTATAATTTGCAACATTATGTGCTGAGTGCTCAACAGAAATAGTATTTAATACTGTTTTCTGCATAAAGAAATTATACTTCTCAGTACAGAAAATCCATAACAGAGGTGAAGTAGTCTATGACTTGTATATTTTCTGAAACATCATGCTTATGCTAAAAAATGTGACTATCTTGATTTTATAGAACTAAGAAAATTCAGCGTTAATATCCTAATCTGTAAAAGCATCCAGCCAAGAAAGTTTGGCAATCTAGAAATAAATAGAGATTAAATTGTAGCTACTGATTAATTTTTTACTGTTTCGATTCAGAATAGATTTTTAAACCATTATAAGGAAAAATATAAAATCCTGGAAATATTATTAGATTGCTGTATAACTATTAAATATATATATATATATATATATATATATATATATATATATATATATATATATATATATATATATATATATATATATATATATATATATATATATATATATATATATATATATATATATATATATATATATATACTTCAAATAAATAAAATAGAAAATCATGTAACATTAAAATACTAGCTAAAAAAAATGTCCATTAAAATTCTCTCATACTCATAATTTCATCTATTAACAAATAGACCTTTTCAAGTGAAAATCTAGATTCAAATATCGAAATCAGAATTTCAATCTCCCTACAGTGATTCACTCCATATTATACAACTCTTACATATGACAACTTACATATGAAAAGATAAATTATCTCCAACATATATATTTCTTACTGAACTAGCACCCATCAGATCTCCCACACATATATACAATCAATGCTCAGTTTAAATTAAGATAGAAAGTCTTCAAACTTTAATAGACAAGCTTTGATCTTCTCCACTCTCCAATCAGCCATCCCTATCATTGAAAATCCATGGATGGAATACTCAAAGCTCTTACTGATGCCAATATTATTGGCATATTTATGTTGATTTTAATTCAATCTGACCCATGAGACATAGGACCTTAATTTGTCCAATTTAATTATACAGAAGAGGAATGGACAAAATACAGACTGAATATGTAATATTTAAATATATGTATAATTTTATACTGAACATAATGTAATTGTAAGAGACATAGAATTTCAACCTCATTATAGCTATACAATTCATCTTACACAATTGATATACATGACCACATACATGTGAAAAAGATAAATGATTTTCAATATATATTTCATGCTAAACCAGCACTCATCAGTTGGTCCAGATCAACATTGACCATACATATATACAATCAGTGTTCAGTTTATATCAAGATAGCAAGTCTTCAAACTTTAATGAAAAAGTTTCAATCTTCTTCACTTTCCAATTCTTCAGCCATCTATATCATTGACAATCTTAAGATGGAATACTCAAAGCCCATGCCAACATTATTGTCATATCCATGTCAACCTTAAGTCAATCTCACCCTCACACATAGAACCATAATATTGGCATCAATAAGGGCTTTGAATGTTCTATCCTTAGATTTTTAATGATATAGATAGTTAAACAATTAGAGAGTGGAGATGTTTGAAGCATGTTCATTAAATTTTGAAGACTTGCTATTTTAATATAAACTAAACACTGATTGTATATATGTGTGAGAGATTGTTATCTAGACCAACTAATGAGTGTGGTTCATTATGAAATATGTATAAATGGAGATCATTTATCTTTTTTACATGTATGTGGCCATGTGTATTAGTTGTATAAGATGAATTGGATAGCTGTAGGGATCTTGAAATTCTGAATTCAAGTTCTTTATAATTATATTAATATAGAAAATATACATAAATTTAAATATTACATATTCAGGCTGTATTCCCCCTATGGCTCTTCTGTATAATTAATTTGGACATACTAAGGTTTTATGTGTGATGGGTCAGATTGACTTAAGATTAACCTGGATATGACAATAATATTTGCATCAACAAAGGGTTTGAGACTTCTATTTTCTGATTTTCAATTCTGCGAATGGCTGAGAATTGGCGAGTGGAGAAAATTGAAGCTGGTCAATTTTTCTTATAATTAATATAAACTGAACATTGATTATATATGTGTGGGAGATGGTGATCTGGAACAACTGATGAGTGCTGGTTCAGCATGAAATATGTAATAGATTATTTATCGTTTTCACATGTATGTGGTCATGTGTATCAGTTAGTTAAGATGAATTGGATAGCTGTAGCAAGCTTCAAATTTCAAGCTTCCTTAATAATTACATTAATTTTAGTATACAATATATATATATATATATAACAATAATTAATGGACATTTTATTTGTATTATATACATATAATACATATTTTGCGGGTTCATCCGTGTTAAAAACTTTTAATATTAATATACTGACGTTTCGACTTGGTCACACAAGCCATCCACAGAGTTATAAAAGGTAGAAAGATGGTTGTAGAGGTGCTACAATCACTGATTTGAATAAAATGTTAAAATTCCACCAATAGCAAAAAATGTTAAATTTACGAATGTTTTTAAAAAAAATCTTTCCAAATAGGAGGAAGTTTACGTGTATCATCTCGCTTATTGATACAATCTGGCCTTTTAAGTATCTCAATGGCTTCTCTAATTTTGCATTGGTAGAGATTATCACATCTGGATATGATCCTGGTACTAGAAAAATCAATTTTATGACCTGAATCTATAGTATGGAGTGAGAGTGCTGATGATGATGAGTGTTGTTTAACTGCATTAGCATGCTCATCTCTCCTAACACTGATGCGATGATTACTCATACCTATGTAAGAAGCTTTACAATTTTTACATGAGATTTGATAGACACCATGAGATTCAAGAGGGATTGAATCCTTAGGTTTGGTTATTATATTGCTGATCTTTTGATGAGCAGAAAATGCTGTATCTATATTATAGCGTTTTAATATACGTCCGATACTGTCTGTAGTTCCTTTTAGATATGGAACACAAATCCTAACAGCTGATTTATCATCTTTTTGTTTTCTATTTTGTCTATTTTGGGCTTGAAATAAGGCTTTTTTTTATAAATTTGTAATTATAACTATTTGCTAATAAAACACTATTAATATGATTTATTTCTTCTTTCAGATGTGTCTCATCTGAAAGGTTAATTGCTCTATTTAAAAGAGTTTTGGCTACAGAAACTATCTGAGTTGGGGTGATGATGAGAATGGAAATGCAAATATCTGTCTGTGTGTGTATCCTTTCTGTAAATAGAAAAAGATAAACTATTTGGTGTTCTGGTGACTAGAACATCAAGAAAAGGGAGTTTTCCATCAGACTCTGTCTCCATTGTAAATTTAATATGAGGATGCATATTATTTAAATGTAAGAAAAAATTATCTAATTTATTTTTTTCATGTTGCCATATGACAAAAGTGTCATCTATGTATCTGAGCCAAATGAGAGGTTTAAATAGAGCAATTAATCTTTCAGATGAGACACATCTGAAAGAAGAAATAAATCATATTAATAGTGTTTTATTAGCAAATAGTTATAATTACAAATTTATAAAAGAAAAGCCTTATTTCAAGCCCAAAATAGACAAAATAGGAAACAAAAAGATGATAAATCAGCTATTAGGATTTGTGTTCCATATGTAAAAGGAACTACAGACAGTATCGGACGTATATTAAAACGCTATAATATAGATACAGCATTTTCTCCTCATCAAAAGATCAGCAATATAATAATCAAGCCTAAGGATTCAATCCCTCTTGAATCTCATTGTGTCTATCAAATCTCATGTAAAAATTGTAAAGCTTCTTACATAGGTATGAGTAATCGTCGCATCAGTGTTAGGAGAGATGAGCATGCTAATGCAGTTAAACAACACTCATCATCATCAGCACTCTCACTCCATACTATAGATTCAGGTCATAAAATTGATTTTTCTAGTACCAGGATCATATCCAGATGTGATCATCTCTACCAATGCAAAATTAGAGAAGCCATTGAGATACTTAAAAGGCCAGATTGTATCAATAAGCGAGATGATACATGTAAACTTCCTCCTATTTGGAAAGATTTTTTTAAAAAACATTCCTAAATTTAATATTTTTGCTATTGGTGGAATTTTAACATTTTATTCAAATCAGTGATTGTAGCCCCTCTACAACCGTCTTTCTACCTTTTATAACTCTGTGGATGGCTTGTGTGACCAAGTCGAAACGTCAGTATATCAATATTAAAAGTTTTTAACACGGATGAACCCGCAAAATATGTATTTTATATATTTAACCCATGCAAACCTTTGTTTTAACATATATATATATATATATATATATATATATATATATATATATATATTAGATGGTGATCTGGAACAACTGATGAATGCTGGTTCAGCACAAAATACGAATATTGGAGATCATTTATTTTTTTTACATGTATGCCATCACAGGTATTAGTTGTACAAGATAGAATGGATAGCTGTAGGGTGATTGAAAGTAAGAGTTCATCCCTTCTAATTATATTAAGTTTAGTATAGACAATATACATGTATTTAAATATTATATATATATATATATATATATTGAGATGCTTGGGTGATAACAAAATTTAATGTTTATTGGCTAAGCAAACTTAATTGTAATTGAAGTTGTGTTTTTTTTAATTTAAGTTACACTTTTTGGTGAATGCAGTATGTGTATATATGCACACACACTAATGGTAAAACGATTTTTAAATTAGCTACAAGATTTTAATGATTTTGAAAAATAAACTTTGTAACAAAATTTATTATATTTCAGTTAAACATTCTTCTAGAGTTCAGAGACAATGTTTAATTTGTACAATTTTATTTGTATCGACTCTAATTCCTTTTGTTAGTTAAGGGTTGAACAAAAAATAGTTTCATTTCAACTCAGCATTTCATCTGAAAAATACTTTAATTAAAGTAATTTATCTGGAATTTTACAATTAATGTAAAAACGCTGGCTTATCTAAAAAAATATTTTAATCACTGGTTTGCTGATTCAGAAGATTCTTGAAATTCCTGAGTGGAAAAAACAATAAGCTGTGGAGCTATTTAAAAGACCAACTTAAATTATTAATAGAGTTTATTCTGATCAATTCTATGCTTTTCTAATCTATTCAGTTCTATTAACTTCATTAGACTCCCTTTTATTCTGATTGTGCTGTCTTATAAGTGACCATTTATAAATGAACTCTGAAATCACTCCAGTTGCCATACCTAAAGCCATGTGCAGCTAAGGCACCCCAAAGGATACACTTCTTTCCAGAATAAACCACACTTTCATCAGAACATGCTAATATTGACTGCTAACTGATTTTATGAATCAGCCAACTGCTGACCTCATCGTAGCAAAGCACTTCTTAACAACCAAAGAACAAAGAAGATCTCATGAAATATAAAAAATTCTAAGAATACCCACTCATTTGATTAATATGTAGAGAAAGTAAGAGCTCTCTATCCTGTTACTGTGAACTTACAGTAAAAACTTTATATGAACTATATTATATATATATATATATATATATATATAATATAGTTCATATAAAGTTTTGGCATATATATATATATATATATATATATTGGTATGCCAGTGATGTAAGAATGTATGTAAATTTTGTTTCTTTAATTCAGATTGTATTACTCATATAATTCTTAAGAGTATAACTTGTTTTATATTTCAATTTTATTATTTTTTTATTTACTGATCTTGGATTTTCATATATGTATCATAGACTATAGATATTATGATTTTAATTCTTTAATGCATTTGACATCAGTCAGTTAATTTTTAAGTCAATTAGTAAATGATATAATTTCATCATTGTGGTGGTATCATTTTGATTAATGACCTTATGTTGTTTAGAATTGTTTTCTTTATTTTTTATTAAAGATGTGGATATATAGTGTGAACATATGTTTATTTATTATTTTTCTACAGTTTCTAAGTAGTTAAATAAAGAAAACAAATCAAGGTCATATGTTTAATGAAAATATGTTTATTTATTTCAAATACATCTGCAATAAATGAATCATTGATTTATTAAAATTAAAAAAATATTTTGTTAAATGATATCAGATGACAATGATGCTTTATTAAAATTGGAAGAAAATAATCACATTTTCAAAACTAGTGTTTAAAGATAAAAACTGCATTGCTTGTGTTACTGTAAAGACAGAAACAATTTCAAAAAAACACATACTTTTTTCCCTTAAAGCATTTTGGGTTTCAACCTTATCTTATCCTATAAATAGATTCTGAACTTGCAATAAAAATGCATTATGAGTAGAAAATCTTGGAGGGGAAGAGTAGGTAGTTCCTCCTAGTTAGTGTCTGTGATTTAAACAGAATAATTAACAACAAAAATGCTATGTTGACTGACATGAATCTAAGCCAACTAAATCTACTTGTATTGTAATATTGACAAAAAAATAATTGGAAAACATTTAAGGATTAAAATGTCTATGGATCCCTGCATATGTGTGTGTTAGCATGAAGACACCAAATAAAATGCTGCAAGATAAAAAAGATAAATTGAAATTTATACATGCTAATAGTAGCAGATTCTCAACTAAAAAAATCACTTATTAACAATAGTTAAAAGTAAATGATAATATTTATAAATTCTTTTTTCTAAATTAATAGTATTGATTACAATGCAGTTTAGGTCATTTGATAACTTAAATAATACCAATCAAGTAAGGTAAAAGATTAATAAAAACATAAAGAGTATTTATAAAACTTAGTTTGAATTATAAATATAACTTTATAAAAATGTTACTTGATTCGTATTTTTTTAAAGATAATATTATAATTTTTCAAAATACAATTATTTTCTTATTTGTGTGAAAGAAAATCTATAGTTAACCTTTTCTTGACTATTTGCATTTATAATTTTAATTATAAATTATTATCATATCTAATTATACTCTAGTGAGGGTGAATTATAAATGTACATTGTATGGTATTAATTGCTGTTATAAATTATTTATTTTAATCACCACAAATAAATTAATGTTTACTTAATAAATTTATATTGTTGTTATTAACCTAGGTGTTTTCATTTACTACTGCATGAATCATTATAAAACTATTTTATCTCATTTTATAATACATTTCATGTTATATCTCACCATCTACTAAATAAAACATTATTTTAAACCACTAAACATCACATGATCACCATCTCTATACTAGCACATAATTAGGTGCAGTGCTTTCAGATCCAAGGATCCTCACTGATGATGGTCACAAGCCAGAAACTAGTCTGGGGATATTGGATGAGTAGGCACTAGATAGGGATTTTATGCACAAGCCTTCTGGCATCCATTGATTATTCTGTTTGGCACAGTGTGGCACTACTGTATGGAGAGTTTTGCCTTTGTTTAAAACATTATTTAATAAATTTTATCTTCTTTGCCAAGCAAGAGCATTCAAAATGGACCCATTGGTGCCTTTTTACAAATTTATAAATCCATTGTAATGTTGATATAAACTATTATGAAATCATTTGTGATCAACTCATTTATTTATTAGTTATATTTTAAATTTGCTGAATATTACATTTGCTCAATATATTTAGATTGTCCAAATATTTAATACATAAGTGGAGAAAATCACTTGTTCATAATTATATTTATTATAAGTAGATGCCCAAATATGTGATGCATTTTCAGGCCAACTAGACCTGCTCATTTATAGTATTTTTATTATAGTTGTGGTTAACTAATCTGATGGCATTTATAGAATAATCAGTTCCATTTATTATATTAGTTGTCGAGTGTGATGAGCACTCTATTATTTGACATGATAAATCTTGGCTTATCCAAAAGGACATATTTTACTTATGAGATAGTACCCAAATCTGTAAGTTATTCAGAACAGTTATTTTTATTTTTATCTTTCATTTTATTTTATTCATTATTAGAATAGATTTCTGATACAATATATATGAGTTTTTAAAGTAAATATTAATTTATAATAATTTAAAGATAGGTTCCTTTTAGTTCATTTGAGTTTTTAAACAAATTAAACTTGTTTTTTTTAATTATTAAAATCTACACATAGAGACCAAAGGGTTGGAATCACTGAAATCACATGAGAGCAAAATGCTCAGAATTTGGGGGGGGGGGATTCTTATGACTAATAGGTATGAATATTATTTTTGATTAAGATTGTCAAATGAACTATATGTTATATGTGAAAGATATAGCACTACAATATATTTAAAAAGCTTGAAAATACTGAAGCCTGATTTAAAACTTCAAGAACTACTGCAAAATTTCACCAATATCTTGCATCTGTCTTAATTCAGTCTTTTATTTTAATGGTCAATATGTAATATTATCTATGTCATTTAATAAATTTTGTTATTGCTATATAATCACATTGTCTGTGGTTATTCTTAATTAAGTCTCATTCCTTATAATTATTTCATATAATAAATCATATCGTCAATGTTCATGCTAAAAGCTAAGCTACTAACCAATAAACCATTATATGATCTGTCACATGCAGCTTGCATATTGCTGTTTTAGTAGAATACTTTCCCACCTTCTTTTTGACATTCTTTAGAAACCAATTATAGTTGCCAGTTGACAGTGCTTAATAAAACATCCTGCACTTTCCTATCCAAAATCCTCAGATTAGTTTTAAGCTTATAGCTTCGAATCTTGGAATGGAGCAACTACACCTCAAGATCTAATGCTCCTTCCTTATTGCTCTCATTATTTACCTCTGTGTTATACTATCAAGATACATCCCAAACTAAAAATATATATAAATGTTAGCAATCTAAGCCAACTAGTTTATATAATTATATCAATTTGAGTCAGATCAGTTTTAATATATTATGGGTCCTTAGTTCTTTAATAACTAAAATCACCTCTAGCTCATGACCAGGATTTGATATAAATCAATAAAGCACCACATGACCGATCACATCTCTTCAGCTTACATATTGTTGGTTTAGTAAAATACTTTCCTATCTTTTTGCCACTCACTGTAAGCAATTGTCACAGATTGAAAATATTTATTTGTTTTTTAGTTTCAGCTAATAACTTGATAGTATAATATAGTGATAAACAATGAGAGATACAAGGAAAATGCATTAGATTCTAAGGTTCAATTGCACTGTTCCAAGATCCAAAGCTCCTCATTGACAAAGTTATAAGTTTGAAACTAATCTGGGGATTTTGGATAGGAAAGCACAGAATAAAAATTTATTAAGCACTGTCATCTGACAACTATCTTTTTTCTTCTAAAACTTACAGTATGTGACAAAAGAGAAGGTAAAAAAGTATTCTACTAAAACAGCAATGTGTCAGTTGAAGATATATAATAGGTCATGTGATGTTTTATTAGTTTATATTAAATCCTGGCCATGAGATAGAGATGATTTTAATTATTAAAAGACTAAGTTCTTTAATAAATTATATAAAAACTGAAATGTATTCAAATCTATACACCTATACAAATAATATGGCTTAGATTAAAACATTTATGTTTTTCAGTTTGGGCTAATAGCTTGATAGTGTAACATAAAAATAAAGATAGGATCAAGAAATAAGATGCATTAGATCTCAAGGTCCAGTAAAGCAGGTGCATTAGATCCTAAGTGCAGTTGCACAATTTCAAAATCCAATGCCCTTCACTGATAAGAGTCATATCCTTGAAACTACTCTGGGATTTTTGATAGGAAAGCAGAGGATAGAGATTTATTAGGCACTATCTGAGCACTGTCATCTGGTAACTATCATTGCTTTCTAAAGCTTAAGGTGAGTGACAAAATGGTGGAAAAATACTCTGATAAGATAGAGACAAATTGTGTCAAAAAGGAGTTAAGATAATTATGGTTAAAATAGCCATAATTACTATTATTGGTAGCTCCTCCATCATCAAATAATATATGTTGTGACAGCTCATAAATAAAGTTTATCAATGTAAGAGATTAGGCAAGAAATATAATCTATATCTATAGTATAAGCCTTTTGTGTGATTTTTAAAAGAATATATAGATAGTCTGATTATCGTCAGCTACTTTAATCATGGCTCATGTTTTTTTTCTTGAATTAGAATTAAGAATTTTTATATCATTTCTGATGTTCAGAGAAACCCACAATATAAATAAATAAAAGTGAGGCTTGATCCTCCATGAAATACAACTAAGGCATTGATTTAAGATTGGTACATAAATTGTGCAATAATCTCTCATTATACAAAGGGTATCAATATGATGGTCTATTTTCCTCACCTTATAATAAATATAACACACAATATACATACAATCATATAAGAGATGAGCTTTATATTGTATAATTAGCAACGTATGTCTAGCATGCTTTTGACAATTTAATCTTAATAATCTTGATCATGACTTTCAAAACACAAATTATCTATCCATTGTAATTTTGCTCAGACTATTCACTAATATAAAATTACATAAAGTTGAACAACTCCTATGCTTAATGATCTGTGGAGCCTGCTACTACAAGGCTTGCAAAATGATTAGCCATTGACTTATGGATCAATTCAGTTTTTTTAAATTTACCGTCAAGTCTTCTTTCAAATACTCAAAAACAAGACTACTTAGGATTACTGGACATTGTTGAGGTACATAGTTCCATTCCATGTACATTATTTATTCAACTTATCAAGAAGGCACTTGATAAAGCTGACTATAATGTGCATAGGGCCAAATTATCATTGAATGCTTAAATGAGATCCACAATGAGATTATTGCCTTATCTAACAATGTTTATTACAAAATCGATGATGACTGTTCTATGGGCCTTCCCATTAATGACATAATCTCAAATATAGTGCTCAATCAATTTGAGGAAGAGGTCTTACCTAAATACTTTTACTTCATTCCTTCCTTGTTATATATACAGTACATGGGTAATGTCATTATTTGTGCCCCTGATGCAGAATCAGTGAAATATAGCTAGATTTTTCAAATGCCTCTTCATTAAAATGGACAAGAGAGAATGAGGATAACCTAAAAGGCATCATGTTCCTAGACATATACATTCCATACATTCAGTGTGAAACCACTCACCTCAACTATAAAATGCTTGTGAAGCATATTCACATTCAAAGTGTCATACAAACTGAGTGTATTACACTAAAGTCTCATAAATTAGCCAGTCTTAAGGCATTTTTATATAAAAAACACTAGCTTCATAAATTTGAATCTGATAATAAAAATAACATTGAAACTTATATCACAGACCTATATGTAGCTCTCATTCAAAGTGTTAAAAAAATTATTCCAAAATTAAACTTCTGTCCATCACAATCACTGATAAATACTGGATGTCACTATCTTATATTCCTGGTGCTATCCATTGTCTTATCAATGTCTGTGCTTTAACTCATCAAATTGGCCTTTGAATCCCTCCCACAGAAAATTGGTAATTAACTACATCAAAGATGGCCGCCTTTAGAGTTGAAGTCTCAAATTGTTTACAAAAATTGAATGCAGCTATACTATTTCCTGTGCTCTTTATTATGGGAAATCATACACCAATCTATCCACCCTAATCACATAATACGAATATTTATATAACTGAGCCAAAGTGCATACTGATGCTAAATCAATTTTTTACAAGCATGAATTCAACTGAGGCCACACATTCGAACTTATTTTCACCAGTGTCATCTGCTCCAGAGATAATGATGCCAAATGCAAAGTGAAAGAGGCCTGCACATTGCCAGAGATAAATACACAATTAGCCAAAAAGATTCCTGCATCCTTTTTCAAAGAAAATGGTCAATATAAAAAGCTTGTTTTCCATTCATTCTCTATTGTGTTTGTTCCTTAATACATATCACAATTTTCTTTTCACCATTAATGTCATGATAATAACTATTATGATTAAATGGTCAAAAACATGCTAGGTATACTTTGCTAATTATATAATATAAAGCTTATCTCCAAAATAGTTGTATATATATTTTATGTTACATTTTCCAAGATAAAGCTCCCTAAATCCTTGAAGTTATAATAATAAATACATTAAATATCAAAAAGTCATATATATATACTATAATTGAATATTTATAAATACAGTAATTAGATATATGTAAAGTATAACTTTAAAAATTTTATCCACTTAGGAGCGCTTTCAACTATCTTTGTAGTCTCTGTCAACTAACACTTTGAAAGGCTAAATTTCCCATAATTCCATGACCTTAACATTTGCTGCCTTTTTGTTTATTAAGTCTTGTTTGTAGTTGTATATTAGCATAGTTTCCTTTATTTTCTTTTTGTTGTTATTTTTTTCAATTTACAATATTTTTACATTATTATAATTGAAGTTAAAACCATAAATACATGACTTATTATGGTCATAAAAAATGGATGCTGAAACATACTTATTTAATTTGCAATTTTGTTTCATTTTCTGAACACTTTTTAATAACAATTACTCTTTAATTCTTTTTTCCAACATGCATCTCGATTCCCCTATATATCCACTACCACACTTACATATCCATTTATATATGATGCAATTTTTATTTATAAATGAAGTTTTATCTTTAGAGTTATTTATTAATTTGTTTAATGTAAAAGGTTGTATAAAATACAATGTCACATATACCTTTATAAATTTTCCTTATAAAATTTATTTGATCATTTGAAATATATGGTATTGATATCCATATTTTTTATTAGCAGGAGAATCAATATTATTATTAATATTTTTATTCTTATATTTTGTATATATATGATTGTAATTGTAGCCAACATTTAATAATTCATTCAAATATATTTCAATATTTTTAGCTTTATCTGATTTTTTTAAATATATCAATATATTTAGCTTTATCTGATTTTTTTAAATATATATATATATAATGTTATTAAAAATTTTAATACAAATTATAAGAATAAAAATATTAATAATAATATTGATTCTCCTGCCAATAAAAAAATATGGATATGAATACCATATATTTCAAATGACAAGTAAATTTTATAAGAAAAATTTATAAAGGTATATGTGACATTGTATTTTATGCACCTTCTATGTTAAACAAATTAATAAATAATTCTAAAGATAAGACCTCATTTATAAATAAAAACTGCATCATTTATAAATGGATATGTAGGTGTGGTAGCATATATATAGGGGAATTGAGATGCATGTTGGAAAAAAAAACTAAAGAGCATTTGTTATTAAAAAGGGTTAAGAAAACAAAACAAAATTGCAAATTAAATAATGTTTTAGCATCCATTTTTTATGACCATAATAAGTCATGTATTTATGGTTTTAAATTCAATTATAATAATGTAAAAATATTGCAATTTGAAAAAAATAACAACAAAGAAAAATAAAAGAAGCTATGCTAATATACAAATACAAACAAGACTTAATTAACAGACAGGCAGCAAATGTTAAATTCATAGAATTGTGGGAAAGTTAGCATTTCAAAGTGTTAGTTGACAAAGACTATGAGGATAATCAAAAGTGCTCCTAAGTAGATAAAATTTTTAAAGTTATACTTTACATATATCTAATTACTGTATTTATGAATATTCAATTATAAAATTATGCATATTGATCTGAAGAAATACAAACATCGAATTATATATATATAATTGTTCAATATTCTTTGTTGGAAACTGTGAATTTATGGTTTAAATCTATCCTCATTTTAAATATCAAATGATTGGAGAAAAAACTTTGACCTTTAATTTTGGCTGTATTGTTTGACTAAAAAAATTTCTGTCATAGTATATGGGGACAGACAAATAAATTAATTTTATAAAATAAGTTATATAATTAACATTTAAATTCTATGACAACACATTTTCTTTGAAAACATTCTTATAATTTAAGACAAAAAATTCTGAAGAAAGTATATTGTGATTGCATTGAAGTATTAGCGGTTAATTATTATTTTTCTGTAAATTTATTTTATTTGATTGTCTACATGTGTTTTGAAAACAAAGTTTTTGAATAAATTCAACAATGCAGTAAATAAATATAGCAAGGCAGCATTTCTTTTAAGCATTTAGTAAGTCTATAACTAAAAACAATTTTTGTTAAAATGTTTAAACAATTGTCTATTAATGTGCTGTATTAAAAACATTTGTTCGTTTAACCAAAAAAAAAAAAGTGGATTTTTTAAAAAGATAAATAAATAACCAATTAAATGTGCAACTTTGAAGAGGGCCTACAAATGTCTATGATGGAGGCAATATACAATCCTACAGGAATAATTATTTGCTATTTGGACTAAAATAAATTATTTGATTTCTGAATCTCACAATTAAATAATAACGTTAATTATATTACTCTTTTAAAAAAACTTTTTTTGTCAAAAATAATTTAAAATATTACTGCGTTCATTGATTTAGTTTTTCATAAACTCAAATACAATGACTAATGATTAATTGGACCTATAACTTAAAAAAAAAATAGAATAATAATCAACAAATCTAAAATAATATGTAAGAATTCATATACTTAGTTATCTATAGATTTTAATAGAAAGATGCGTAATTAGTCTTTTAATAGTTTCCTGAGAGCAAGGACCTTTCCATCATCCCCTCACAAAGAGCAGTCAAAACCTTATAGATATAAGTTGGCGTAAAATTAGTTAAATATAAACAATTAAGATTAAATTACTATATTAATAAATCATTTGAAACTAATATTTTTCCGTCTATTCGATTAATTATTGTTAGCATTAATTAAAAAATATTAATTATTTAAAACACGAAGCTTATCTTCATAAATTTTAAAATTGATTTGTTAAGAATAATAATTTAAGCCTTAATGAATAAAAAATGATTTTGTAGCGACAGCATTAATTTTTTTTTAAAAAAAAAAGAAGAAGGTAAATCCTCTTTAAATAAAAAATTAACAGTTTGTTTTCCAAAATCTTCTTTATCTAATAATTAATTGATAAAAATTAGTTATGTTTAATGAATGCAAATTTTTACTTTTTATAAATCGTCAGAAATAAACTTTAATAAATTTATGTCGTTTTTCATATTAAATATTAATAAAAAGATTAAAAATTAAGACTCATTGCTGAACAGTCACTAATAATCATTCACTTAATTATTCAGAACTTTTCAGTTGTTCACCACGGAGGAATTTAATATTGACAAGAATATGTTATAATTTTATTTGAGAATATTCAAAATAATTACAAATATCTGTTGATATAATATACATAAATAAAAAGATAAAATGGCCTTTCTAATGAATAGCTCACCGAATGTCAAAGAAACAGGTCCCTCATAAAGCAATTCATGAAAAAGATATACTCTAGTTTGGTAAGTATCAGTTGATAAAGGGTAACTGGGCACAGATTTAACAATCAATATTGGATAGTTTTCTAAATAGATAATGAGCTAGTTACCTGAAAAATCAAAATATTAAGAAATAAAATTAACTCAATCTAAATTCGAATTTCAAGTTATAGGCATGGTAGATGCGTACATTATCTTTGCATTATATTGCACTTTAAATAGTATATATATATATATATATGATTGGGCTATATATATATATATATATATATGATTGGGCTGGATGTGTCTTAGTAATTTATCAAGAGTAATAAATTTTTCATAAATAGCATCTATCAGATATGTTAAAAATTTTAATCCACATGATTAATTTCATAACCAGAAATCAGCTTCTGACCAAGAATTTCTTCTGTTGCCTTATGAGATAAATTGGTTTATCAAAGGCTACTTATTACACAAGTGGTCTTTTCTAGTTCTTTTTTTCTTCTCTTTATGTTTTTGTTATTTAGCTGTCATCAGCGACATATTATATTTTAGGATTTTGTTATGATGAATTTCTCATGCCATAAGTTACTCTGCACTATTTGTGGTAATGAAAATGGGCGCTCGTGCACATTCTTTAATTACAGACACAGCCGTTCTAAATCGATATTTTTGTTTGTTTATTATATTTTCCTCTTTTAGAGTTTGAAAAACCATGCTCATTGATGTGAAGCTACCAATTCTAGTTATGATCACATCTATGACATCTTACCACTGATTAGAATTTTTATATATAGTTTTATGGCAATGTTTTTTTTGTCAAATACCAAGATTTATAAAACCTACTGTTTAGTATATATCTTATACCAAAGTAATGCATAAATTTTTTAGTTAAACGTAATTCATATTTGATATTAGTAAAACAGTTTATATTATTCTACTTCAACATTAAACTGTGAATTATGATTAATTAATGAATATTACACAGTAGAGCTAGAATTCAAATTAGATTCCAAGACTAGTTTCTGACTAAGCAGTGTTCACCTCTGAAAAGAAAAATGCCAGAAAATAGACAAATAACCACACAGTCTACCAATGAGCATATGAATTCTATAAATGCATAACTAAATACATGATACACATTTATATAAAATGTATAGTATACTGTATGCACATTTAATTGAGTAAACTGGGATTACAATTTATGCATTAGTTTTAAAAAATGAAAATTCAATTAAATTAAATATTTATTTTCCCTGTGTGGTTTGATGCAGTGGTAAAGTAGCAGCTCTGCACATAGAGTGTATGTAACTCAAATGTCTCTTTTCTGGGGCTCAAACTTCTTATGAACTCTAAAGTCACTCAATTATTTTTTTATTGATTTTTTTTTAAAATTAAAATAGATATTGTTTTAAATCAAACAACCATATTATATATATATATATAGCTTTATTACAAGCCTTCCTATTGATACTTACACACAAACTTATAATAGTTTAATTTTTAAAATATACACATGTAACTTTAACAACAAAAAGTAAAATAATATTATAATAAAAGAAAGCATAATAATATTTCTAGAAAGAAAGAGTAACTTAGTCACAAAACTAAATGAGTGTACAAGATGAAAAAAGGGGGATTAAGAGATGATTTATGATGACATTCATGTGCACATAAAAATTATAAAGTCATATATATAAACTTTTTATTTTTCATTTAATACTTTTTGAAACTATGGTTGACTAAAATTGTGACTGATGAGTCTATAAATAAAAGGAATACTGTATACATAAAAATGTACAAATATATGTATACACTAACATTTTTATCAACTTCAGTACTTGTACTTTCATCAAATTTTCACCTAGAAGATATTTATTTTTTAGATTGTAATTCTTTTTTCTATAGTTTATTGATTACTCAAACTTACAAGAGATGTCTCTGCAGTAAGCAAAATAAATATTTGTTTTTACAAGGAATTATATATATGTATAACATTTTCCACCTGCAATGAAGATTACATTATATTTTAAAACATACAATAATATTACTTTAACTTCCACCATCTGCAGAAATTTATGACCTTTTTAAACAATTATCTTTATTGTATATTATTGCATATTAATATAATATTTAATTAAATATATATGCATAATTTAGGCAGTTAAAAAATATATGGCCTAAATTTATGTATTTACTTTGTATATATTACTTTATAAGGATGGATAAATAAAATATTTGTAGACAAGTGGTTTAAAGATTTGATATCACTTCCATTTTGTTCTTGTACACTTTTACCCCAGTTAGCAAGGATATTGCACCGCCAAATACATCATAAATGCTGTAGCTTAAAAAAATATGCAATTATAATGAATTATGATGAGAAAAAAATTAATTTATTACTTTAAATTCAAAATATAAAAAAATTCATTAAAAAATAAAGCTTCAATCAAAAAGTATGTTAATTAATAAATGAACATGTTACTAAGCATATTATAAAAAATAGTAGTTATCTGTGAGAAAATACACTGTATAAAAATATTTCAGTAGCTAGAATTTAAAAAAGAATTACAATTTTTTTTTACTGATGATCCACCATTCTGCTTCTTATGTTGACTGAGAGTATTCCCATTTCACACTTGATTAAATTAAAACATGAAGGAAAAAATAATAATTACAATTTATATTTTAAAATGTCAAATGTAATGTTGTATTATTGTTATAATATATTTTAATTAATTTATATAAGAGATAGATGTTGTTACACTTGCAATGTAAATTGAAGTTGTAAAATAGTTCCAACACATTGAAAAGAGCAAAAATAAATATTTGCCAAAAAGAGCTTTTAGATATTATTTTATTTATTATATGCATTCAAATATTTCTCTAATATAAAAATATTTTATTTTATATTATATTGTGTGATTTATTTCTTAAAAAATACAATGTACATTTGAAAATTTATTTTTGATGCACATTATATCTATTATCAAAGATTTTTATTTTTATAATATCTAACTAATAAATGTAGAAGATTTTTGCACTGCTGTTAATTTTTTAAAAAATAGAAAACTTCAAAATATATCTATTTTACATAAATGCAGTAAATTAAATTAAAATTTGATCAAAAAAATGAAATCTATAGTTGATTGTTGAAATTTTAATAATGTAAGTGATTAAATATTTTCATTTATGTTTTGCCAATACCCTAAAGGTAAATTTTTTTAGTGTTGCCTTTATTTGTAATTAGAGGGAATTTGATTACAGTCTTTCAAACTTCCTTCAGTTATCTACTCCATCTTATATAAATAATACACAGTATGTTTATTATAAACACGAATTATGAGATTATTGCTGTAAAATTGAGCAAATATTTTAACTTATATTTAATCACCTTTGAATATATAAAGTTATTATTAACTATATAATGCATGAAATCATTTTTTATCTCAAAATAATTTACAGCTATGATGACTATTTTATAATTAATATTAATATTTTTATCACAAACAAAATAATGTTTATAACAATTTTGATTCATAAAACTGAGAGAATATATTTTATCTAATGTATACACATTAAAATTTAATACTGATACAATTTCTTGCTGCATGTAGATTATTTACTGAACTGAATGAAACTGGAATTTTTTTTGTTTTATAGTCATTAATGATGGAAATCTTTTTTACCTATAAATGAGAGCACTGACTATATTGCAAAGATACTTGATTTCATTAGAAAAGATACATTAACCATATTTTAATTCTACAATCAAAATATAATATTATATAGTATAGAATGAATAAATTGCAATGTGCCATATATTTTGGTGTCAAGATTTCCACTTTATTTTCAATTGATGTACAATTAATTAATTCACTATTCTCTGTCATCATAAATCTTACAAATTGGCAGTTGTCTTTTAAAAAAGTTTTGATTTTTTTTTAAAGATCATTGCAGCAAATAATCAATTGTAAATCAAAATAGTTGATACAAATTTATGACGGTTGCTGTGGTGAATCCTTGCATGAGTAATTCTCTAAGTAGGATTTATATTAAACATTAAATAAATATCTTATATCATTGTTCATTATACACAAAGCTCAGAGATTTTATCACTTCCTAAAATTTAATATTAATTGATATTGTTTAATTATATATATATATATATATTGTAACGATCAGAAAGAAAGTGGAGATCGAATCCAGCCACAATCTGCACTACAGGGGCACCATCTAGGCATTTGGGCCTAGAAAAATTTATAAAGTAGGCAGATATGCGCTGTTATGATTCCACTTTATTTAAATATTCAGATCATTAGCCCAAGTCACTAGCTCAGTGGAACAGCAGAGATTATAAAATATAACTTTATATCTTAAATATAAAAAATAAAAGCCACTGCCAGAAATTAACACATAAAAATATTTATTTACGCACATATAAAATCATTCTAATTTGAGGAATAAGTTTAATATTTTAGATTTTTATATTAATCTTTAATTTTACATTTAAATAGCTTGCCATAATGAATTTAATATTTATTTAGTGAGTCGAGTATGAATAGACTATATAGATTGTATTTGAAAAGAAAAATGTTCTATCCCTTATTTAACCTTAGGCCAAAAAGTTTGCAGTCAAACCGGCGCCAACCCATCTGATACATTTATGCATTCAATGTAGCATGAAAATACGACAACACAAAATACTATTCTGTCAGGAATGTACATCTGAACAGTAAGTAGAGTTAGAGAAGACATTGTCTCTCCAGCAACAGGAATGCTACATCTGTTGGTGAGTAGAACAATAAACATAAAACTCCATAGGAATGGATTGCGGTCCTTTGCCATCTTACAAACCCATCCATAGGCAAACAGAAGGTGTGTGCATATATATGCAATCCTGCCTGTAGCGGATCTCATACTACATCTACTAATTACACAAATATATCCAATCCATTGAGCCAATTCAACTACGAAGCAAATAACCTAAGATTACCCTCCCTTAATATAACTTTACAAAACTATATAGCCATTCACGCCCGACTTAAATTTAACATTTAAATACATTTGCACAGATGAATTTTATATAATTTGTTTTATAATGTCGAGTATAGATTGGCTGCACAGATTCCACGGTTAAAAACATTTCAAAATAAACACAACCGATCAAAATACAAAATCATCGATAATGTCAATTGCATAGGAAATACACAAAACCCAATAGCATTCATCGTAAGATGCTTGCAGTGACATCATTCACTTATATATTCTAATCAAATGTGAAAACCACAACATTATCAACCACTAATGATTCTATGCAACGTCTATACCAACCTTAAATTCCCTCATTTAAAATTTAAACAATAAATATTAATACAAATAAAATAATAAATGGAAATGATTTTTTTATCAAATGCAAACATATATAAAATTACACATTATCAATTGATTTTAAACTTAAAAGTCAGATAGAAGTTCATAAGCTTGAATGAAAGTTCTTAATTATTTTTAAATTTAGAGTTCATGTCAATATAGTTTACTGTAGAAGAGTCCAGGTTCCTGTTTTTTAATTCCCGTGATGTCTCCATTGGAAAATAATGTTCTGGAGGTGGTATTAGCTGGTTCCATTCTGGTATCACAGTCTTTTCATTTTTTTTTTAAATAAGTGAGAGAGAACGACAAGTGCGTCTTGTTGTTCGTCTCCCCAAATCAAGTTCGAAAAAAAAAACTCACTGCAACTTAATATTTTTCTATTTATAGTTCTCCTATGGATTCCATGAACAAAGACATCACTGTTCCGTTTTTTCGTTATGGTCCAGGCCTTTATTTGCTGCTTCTATATTGGACAAGCTAATTCTTTATTCCTTATCTAATTTTGATCTGACTTTTTAATTACACAGCTTTTGGATAATTAATAAACAATCATTTCCATTTACAAAAATATTTTATCTTTAAGTTATTTCTTTATTTAAAATATTTCTATATTTAAATCTTTTATTTTTTTATCAAAAAAGTACGTTCAAATCCTTTTTTTATTTATAAAAAAATTTTTTTTAAAGTTTTGCATCTGTGCGAATATAATATATATGTTATACGTTTAAGAAACATTTTAATTTTAGCTTTTAGTTTTTTTCTTTTTTTAATACATTTATTTTTATCTGCGAACTTAAAAGTTTTTATTTCAATTTAATGTAATGACATATTTATATATCATTACAATATATATATATATATATATAATCCGATATCTATATTTCTTCAAATCAATATCCATGGTCTTATAATTGAATATTTATAAATACAGTTATTAGATATATGTAAAGTATAACTTTAAAAATTTTATCTACTTAGGAGCACTTTTGATTATCCTCGTAGTCTTTGTCAACTAACACTTTGAAAGGCTAACATTCCCACAATTCCATAATCTTAACATTTTCTGCCTGTCTGTTGATTAAGTCTTATTTGTATTTGTATATTAGCATAGATTCCTTTGTTTTCCTTTTGTTGTTATTTTTTTTCAATTTGCAATATTTTTACATTACTATAATTGAAATTAAAACCATAAATATATGACTTATTATGATCATAATAAACAGATGCTGAAACATTATTATTTACTTTGCAATTTTGTTTCATTTTCTGAACTCTTTTTAATAACAGCTAGTGATCTTTGGTTCTCTTTTCTAACTGCATGAAAATGTAGGTGTGGTAGCAGATATATAGGGAAATCAAGAGATGCATGTTGGTATTACATAGCTATGGCATTTTGAATCAGGGCATCCTCACAACTTTAGGCTAAAAGAAGGTATGGGCAACCATATTTACTTAGCAATAAATCTGGCTTGAATTATCCCCACAGGTAAAAAACAAACATGTGGGAAAACATTTTTAAACAGCTTTCTGGATCTTTCTCTGAGTTATGCTACTCAATAAAGTATATAGCACAATAATTTGTTGGATATAACAAGATGAAAGATTATTAACAATAAGTAGTTTTAAATCTAGATTGGTATTATTTTTGCTATTGCTAAAATTAAAAGAACTCTTATATAAAAATATATGTGAGCAGATAGAAATGTAACGAGTTTATTAAGAAAATTTTTAATTGGATACCAAAAAATAGACAACTTCCTCAGAGAAGTCCAAATTTGAGGTGGGGTGATAGAATAAACAAAAGTGCTAGAATTTTGTTGAAAAGTATTGAATATGCATTTATACCGATAGATTTCCAATGAGAATTGACTTAATTAAGCCATATTTTTTTTATTGTTTTACTTAACAGTTTTTGTTTTGATTTTTGATTTTGTAAAATTAACTCCATTGACTCATTTTTAAAAGAGTTTGGATATTCATCCATAACTGCTTATCTGTTAGTTAAAAATAGATAAATATTAATTTACAGAAAAATGCTGTATGTTTTTGAGTTGTTTTTGTACCCCCCCCCCATAATTCATAAGTCAAATTAAAATGGGGAAATATTTTTAAGTTTACTATTGCCCAAAGTTGAACCCAAGTCATGGAACATAACAAGCAAATCTGCTACTAGTGAACTACGAATAAGTTTAATAATGTAAAAAATAAATAAATAAAAGAATCAAATTTAATACCAAATATTGCTCTGGCTAGTATATGCCATGGTAAACTCTGTAGTTCAAAGCTGCTACGGTGAACTTCTTGTGTTCTCCCGACCAATAAATCATTCCATTATTTTTATTTCTATAAACGTAATTACAATATTTTCTCAGAAAATAATATATATACACATTTCATTTTAAACCAACATTTAAAACACTCAACGAAATGGTTTTCTCCCTAGTAACAGTGGGTGATAAAGGCTTATATTAATTATGATTCGCTGTTTGATTGTAAAAATGATATTATTTAATAAACAGAATAAAGTTGTAGATATCTCTAGAGAAATAATAGGTAATCATGTGATTGCGAGTAGCATCACTTTTTTTTATTGAAAAGACCAATACCAATTTATGGAGAAGATTGAAAATATTACAAATTTATGAATTCATATTTTACAACTAACTAGTTGGCTTTTTTTTTTCAGCTTGGGGAAAATAAAATGACAGCTTATTTTCCTCCCAAAGAAGAAATTTGAAATGTCATGATTAAAATTATTAATATGAGCAATGGTTTGGATTTTATAAAATAGATAATTATGATGGTAATATTAAAAAAAAAAATGTGATGGAATAGCTGTAAGCCAAATTATCATAATAAAAAAAAGCACTACAATACTTGAAGAGATTCTTAAAGTTACATTTTGTGATCTTTTCATTTACTTAATTACACATCTTGCATACAAAAAAGATAGTTTAAGAAATAGAGTTTTTTAAAAAAAAAATTTAAGAGAGCATTGAAGACATTATGAAGGGGAATTAAAAAAGATGAATAATGTGTGAACTGTTGCTCAGAAGTTATATATTTGCTGCTAGGACTGAATTAGGAAAAAAGTAAATTATGCGATGCGATGCACTATGGCTTCTCCTTGATCGGAGTCAGGTATCTCTCAGCTACTATGCCCAGAGAAACTTGTTACCCACCATACCTTTCTTTTCTATTCCCCACCCTGTTTTTCCCATATTCTTCTCTATCCTGCTCCATCCCATTTCTACAATATAATCTTTGTCAACTCTATGGCCTTTATATCTAAATCCTTTTTATCTTTTCCCAAACCCAGCATAAAAACCAAGAACCCACTTTTTGTATTATCACTTTGCATATATTTTTTCATTCACAACTTCATTATTTGTTCCCTTTCTGATTTCAGGCATTTACATTCAATTAAAAAATGCTTAATATTTTATATGCCTTTCTTATACAATTTGCAGACTAAATCACTCATTTTTCCATTTATGTGTATTTTCGCTTGTTGCTAAAGATCATGTTCGCGTCTTAAACAATAAACGGCTTTTCTTGCTATTATCTTAAATTAACTCACACCCAATATTCTGTTTACATCTATATATATTTAAACTCTTTTTACTCTCCATACTAATTCACCATCTCTCCAACTCCCTATTTTTTATTATCTATTCTTTTATTACATTTCTTGCCTCTATAACACTCACCAATTCTCCTAATACAATCATCCCATCTTTTGTATAACTATACTGACATAAATTCTTTATCCAAATCTTCTGCATATAGTACTACCTTTCTCACCCATCTTGTTGCCTGTCCTTTACTCATAACCTAATTAAAAACTATTTTGACTATTCTCGTATTATCAATAAATTGCAATCTACCAAATATTTTCATTTTGCTTCTAGTATCTCTCATATAAACTTGACAATCCTATTTCTTCTTGAATGTCCTCCTTTGCCAGCCACAAATATGCATCTAATGCATGTTTTCCTACTTCTCTTTCTACTTTTTCTAAGTAATCTAACACCACTTTACTAACACATAATTCATCATTACCATATATAACTCTGTTACTGCCACTGCCTTCTATATAATTCTAGCTACATAATATTTATTATATGAAAACTGTTAATTTCTTTATCAATTCCTTTCTTTTCGTTGCTTCATTTATCAATTTTTTCTCTCATTCATCCAAACAATTTTACTGATTACTTAAGTCAGTTGCCACACAGTTATACTTATTTACAATACTTAACTTTATATCCCCCGATAAATATTCTTTCTCTTCTCTTTCCCCAGTATATGATGATGATGATATGAGATATACTGTGACTTCTCCTTTTATTAGAGTCAAAAATCTCTCAGCTACCATGCCTAGAAAAACCTGTTAGCCACTTTACATTTATTTTCCATTCCCCATCCAAAATTATTCCCATATTCTTCTCTATCCTGCTCCATCCCATTTCAACAACATATTTTTCAACTCCATGACCTGCATATCTAAATATCTCTTATGTTTTTCTAAACCCAGCATAAAAACCAAGAATACACTTTCTGTATAATCACTTTGTTTATATTTATTCTCTCACAACTTCATTATTTGTACTCTTTCTTTTTGCAGGCATTTACATTCAATTAACAGCTGCCTAATATTTTCTATGCCTTCCTTACATAACTTTCAAATTAAATCACCCATATTTTTCCATTTATGGGTATATTGCCTTGTTGCTAAAGATCCTGAAAAAGCCTTAAACAGTAAACCACTTTTCTTGCTATTATAATAAATTAACTTGCACCCAATACTAGTTCTCCATCTCTCCAACTCCCTATTCTTTATTAATGCTTCTATTCTTCTATCCCATTCCTGGCAACTACAACACTCAACAATTCTCCTAACATAATTATTCCATCATTTATAAAAGTATACAGTATATGTGATGTGATATGATTATACATACAGTATAATCTTTAAATGGCTTACAGCATTCTCATATTTCATCAGGCTTATTATTTATTTTTTAACAAAAAATAGCTAAATATTCGTTTGATAGCCAACGTAGTATGTTCATCTATGTTTATTTACAGGTTGTTTACTTGAAAAACATATTCTAAATCAAATTAAATTTTGGAAATAATTTTTAAGGTTATCTAGTCCTGACTTAAATCCACATTGTGGAACAGGCAAGTGAATATACCACTATTTAAATATGAAAAATCCAATATACAAAAAACTAATCCTTATGTTATTTGAAATAGTTTTCACATCTATTATAGATTTCTAATGTTTTCTGTAATTTTTGAATTGACTTTCAATTTAAAACAAAATATCAGAAATTAATAAATTGTGTTATCATGTAATATTTATGTAAAGAGCGAAAAAAATAGTTTTATATAAATAAATTCAGTTTTGCAAGGTACTTAAATACAAAGTAAAAAGTTTATTTTTTTCTTAAAACTCTCATTATAAAATTTGATAAACATATATAGAAGATACGTTGAAATGATTGACAATTTGATGTTGCTTATGTTTTAAGTTGCTTATTATGCACATGTGTGATAGTAATGTAATATTTTAAGGTAGAGAGGCTTGTTTTCAATATATGGTTAGAATCGTAGTTATATATATATATATATATATATTATAATGGTCCAAAAAGAAGTGGAAGTTTATAGTCTTACTTTATCTGCCAACAGAGCACCACTAGGCTTACTTGTAACCTAGAAAATTTATAGAGTAGGCAGATACGCGCTGTTAAGATCCCACTTTATTTTATATTTAGACCGTTAGCCCAAGTCACTAGCTCAGTGAAGATAATATATATAACTTGTTTAATTTGTATCTTAAATATAAAAAAATAAAAGCCACTGCCAGTAACTAACACACAAACAATATTTATTTATGCACATATATAATCATTTTAAAATTTGAGGAATAACGTTTATTATTTTAGATTTTAATATTCTTGTAATTTAAATTATTATTTTAAGATTTTAAATCATCCACACAGATGAATTTTATATTTATTTTAAGATTGTCGAGTATGAATAAACTACATAGATTTGCATTTGAAAAGAAAATATTCTATCCCTTATTTAACCTTAGGCCAAAAGTTTTCAGTCAAACTGGCATCAATCCATCTGATACATTGATGTATTCAATGTAGCATGAAATTATGACAGCACAAAATACCATACTGTCAGGAATGTACATCTGAACAGTATGGTTAGAGAAGACATTGACTCTCAACCAAACAGGAATGCTACATCTGTCAGCAAGAAGGACAATAAAAAAAACTCCATAGGAAGGGACTGCATTTTCCATCTTACTATTTCCTTCCATAGGCAAAAAGGGGTGTGCGGCATATAATGGAAATCCTGCATGTAGCGAATCTCATACTACATCTACTAGTTACACCAATATATTCAATCCATTGACCTAATTTAACTACGAAAGAAATAACCTAAGATTACCCTCCCCTAATTAATTAATATAACTTTACAAATCTATATAGCCATTCATGCCTGACATAAATTTAACATTTATATAAGTTCACACAGATGGATTTATAAAAGTTTGTTTTTTAATGTTGAGCATAGATCGACTACATAGATTACACATTCAAAAACATTTCAAAATAAACATAAATGATCAAAATATAAAGTCATTGATGTAATTGCAGAGGGAATTCACAAGAAACCCAATGGCATTCATCATAAGATGCTGCATTGACACCAATAACTAAAAAGACATCCGAATAAATACATTTTAGATATTCAACATAAGATATCATTATTTACCGAATGTCTATATATTTTAATCAAATATGAAAACAAAAACATAATTAAACGAAGCGTCAATACTCAACTTAAATTTAATGCATTTAAATAATTTATACAAATAAATATTAATAGAAATAAAACAAATAAAAATGGAAATGATTTTTTTTAAACCTAAATGTATAAAATCTAAACATTAATTATCAATTTGAAATTTGAAAGTCAGATAAGAGTTCATTTTAATAATTAGGTTCTGAATATTAAAAGCTTGAACGAAAGTTCTTAATTATTTTTAAATTTTATAGTTCATGTCTTACAGAAGGAGAATCATGGTTCCTGGTGCCAATTCCCATGATGTCTCTATTTGAAGCCCGGTCTGTTGTTCTGGAGGAGGCCTAAGCTGGTTCAATCCTGGTATTACAGTCATTTTATTTGAAATAAGTGAGAGAGAGCAACAAGTGTGTCTTATCGCTCTTCTCACAAAAAATCAAGCTGGAACTCCACTTAATTTCAATATTTTTCCTTTTATAGTACTCCTCCAGATTCATTGAACATCGTTTCCTGTTGCAATAATTTCCATTATGGTCCGGGCCTTCATTGCTGCTTCTATATTGGACATCTAATTTATTTTTTATTTTCTTATCTATATCTTTCAACTGACCTTTTTTTCTATAAGAGCCCCAAGGGCTAGTTTGCTTTTCAATTAATTTATAAAACAATCATTTCCATTTACAAATTTTTTTTTTTTAAAAAAAAGAAAATAATTTTTAAAGTTTTGCATCTGTGTGAATATACGTATGCACGTTTAACAACTCTTTAATTTTTTAGCTTTTAGTTTTTATTTACGAACTTAGTTTTTATTTTAATCTTAAATTAATGTAATGACATATTTTATACCATTACAATATATATTTGATACTCAATATTATTCTCCATTAAACAAATAATTAAAAACAGCAGAAAAAAAACTAATGATTCTCAAGATACATATCTACTGACAAACTTTTTCAGTTGTCCCAGGCTATTTATTGGCCTAATTGGGGAAATATTAATATAAAAATCTTTAGCATAATAAGTAGTCCATAATAACATTGTTATATTTATCTGAACAACATAAACTATCATTAGGATTGTACAAGAGACACTTGAATTCCAATAGTATAACTATCATAAAGCAAATCAAAGCAGTGTAGCTTTAAAGATACACACACACACACACACATATATATATATATATATAAGTCTAAAAACATGTAATATAAATATTAAACAATACTTTTAAAAAAACCTTGCATTAGTCCCAAAAATTCTAGCAATACCATTCCTTGGGATGAAGTCATAATAAAATATGATGAATATATTAATAATAAAAAATGATGCAGACATTTGGAACAGTTTGATGATCTGAACAAGTTATGAGGCTGCTTTAATGAATAGTTTATTATTTATGTAGCACAAGTAAAGGCGCATTTTGTGGGTCATTAATATTTTTTGATATCTTTATAGGCCATACAAATTGGAGTTTGTAATAACATATATGGTGATTATTAACTGAATTTAAAATATTAACATAAATTTTTTTATCTAATAATTAGTTATTAATAACATCTGTTTATTTAGTCATAGATCCTGGGAATTGCTATTAAGATTGAACAATAATTGTACATTTGTGGATTAAACCTTAATGATAGATTACTATTTATAATATCATCAAATAAAAGTTTTAATTTTCAGTACAATATTCAATTACCATACAATTACACATTTTTTATCTTGCTAATCACAAGATCTTCACCATATTGTGCTTTCAGCAGTCTCCTCATTCAGGCAAAAGTGGATTTTAAAATTGGATTGAAAAAATTTGAAAACTTGTTTAGATTTTAGTAGGCTTATATTTTTTTTAGTAAAAAGAATATCTCAATTCTCAGGCATTCAAAAGATGATCCAACTACTCTTTATTCTATTCAAGATCAGCCATTGGTATAACAGAATATAACTTTGGTTTTCACGTTTATATACTATTTTTGATACTGCTAAAGAAGATCTAAAATAATCTTGACAAACTCATGACTGTACTACTTTTTCAGTTTTAATTCAGTCTCACTCTTGATAGTTGTTGATTTTTATCTTTAAATTTTTATATTGTTTATAAAGGTTAGCATTCAATTTATCGTTTTGCAGAACAGGGAATGTTACAGGATTTCTTTTAATCAAATCACTAACAACCATTTTTAAAAAAACATTTTTTTATGAATTCCAAAAACAGATCTATTATTATCCACCAAATATTCCTAAGTGAATTCCATTCCACAAAACATGACATGATTGAAAATCTAATTGTACTATGTAACAGTTGTCTGTATTATATAACAAATGCATTTTGGTTTTAAAAACACTAACGTTACATTTTCTTATAAAGATTTTTGATATATGATCACCTTTTAATGTTTCTATTATTTTAACTTAGATTATATTAGTCTATGGATCTGTATAACAGTATTTACTTATAAGTGCTCACATAATAGTGACTTTTTTACATTCTGACTCCAAAGTATAGTATAATCCATTAAATACCATTGTTTATAAGTATAGATTATCCAAGACCTTATATAAATTATTTTGCCTAAACAGTGTATTCATGATAGTTAATCCTTGATTTTCCTTGCAATGGTAAAGTGTACAATCAACTGCTAAAAGTCCATTTATTGCAGCATAACACTATCCCTTTCATTGCTTGAACCTCACATGACCTTCTGAGCAATGAACCATCTAACTACTATTTTAAGATATGCAAAAAATATTAACAATTTACTGTTAAAGTTGAAAAATCCAAAATTATTATTCCAATAAAAAAATAAAAAATCTTAGCAGTATTGGTGATGCATTAACATTTTTAAGCAAGAATTAAAGAATTTCTTTTTTTAAACATTCTGATCTTAAGTTGAAAACATAAAACAGATTAAATGACACCAGTTACTATTACACAAACCCATTTTCAACATCATTAGATTTTTATTGATACACCTAGGAATTTTGAGAATAGAAAATACAAAGTTAGTTTTACAATATATTCAATATTTAACATAATCTATTTGATGATATCCTTTTTCAAAAATTTTAAAGATATCTACTTGTTCACTTAAACTTTATCTAAAAATAAAATTTTATCAAGATCAGTTGCATCAATCTTAAACATTTACACCACTTTAACAAGTTTGGTTTTACAATCAGGTTTTAAAGAGCACCCATCAATCATAGCCCATATACTCTATGAATCTACATTTAGAAAGAAATTGAATACTTATTTTTATTAACTTAATTTCTACTTTCTGTTATGCTACCAATTTATTTCAACTATTCTTATAAATGAACTGAGCTATTTATCAATTATATCAATTTGTCCACCTTATAAGATATAGAACAATTTAGATGTCTTTTCTATATTTTTCCACATTTCTAAAAGCAGGAAGAATAATTTTTAAATTAATCTGTTCAAATATACAATCATTTTTCAGAGTAAAATTCTTGTTTTAAATCCAGTTTCAAGGCAGATTGTTATTGATCATACCTAAGAACTCCATGCCTGCTAAGCTCATACTTACTATTGGGTTTTTTCAATCATGGTTTTGCATTCTTATATATTTACAATAATAGTTGTTATAAATACATTAAATGCACATATTATAAAAAAGAACTACTTCGGTCCAGAATTTATAAAAATTACTATGAATATAATGTTCTATCCCTTTCTGTGTTAATGATTGATTTACTGTCTACACAATAATGTGGAAATTATATAAATGTGGATCATTTTTATCTGTCTGATGAAGTACTATTGATATAAAAGAAGCTAATGTTTACAAGTTTATTAAAGAAGGCATATAATAATATTGATTTTGTAAATTATTTTTGTGATACAACTTTTGAAATTTATTGCTTCACAAGTATTATTATAGATTCTCAGCACTACATGTGCAAATAGTTATTAAAATTATTAGAATTATCAAAAATATATTCCATGAGAAAGACTAGTCTCAGAATGTATGTGCATGCATTTTAAACAATAAAAATGTAATTGTTCAGAAGCAGTAAATTCAGAGAAATGTCAAATAACATAAGAGTCATAATGACAGGATTTTACATCAGAATTTATTATAAAAGAGAAAAAAAAGGAAAATAGTGGTAAGGTTTAGAAAGATGTCTTGAAAATATTATATTTTATTAGAAACAATATGTAGCCTACAAGCAAAATGAAGGGTATAACTAGGGAACTGTTACAGTTGCAGTGGTACAGAACAAACTCTAAAATGAAACTGACAAAAAATTATCAAACTTAATTTTTTCAAAATTTTATTTCTGCTGTGCAGTTTATATATCAATGAATTGAGTCCATTGTTGAATGGTTTAAGCAATCCACTGTGTTACTTAGTAGTTTAACAAGTGTCGCTGCATACTTAAAACACATTGAAGATACAATAACAGGTGCTGATCGGTGTGAAGCTGTTGGGAGCAAATGTTTATGTTGTGATTTACTTTTCATTCTTTTCGTTTATAAGAGAAACTTTGGCAAATTGAATACAGTAATCAAAAATAATTTAAGAATGATAAGAACGATTATTTCATTTTTTAAAATTTGATTGAAGATGAAATCCTTAATGATAGAATTTGCTAAAATAAGAGCCAGAAAAATGCAATTGAAATAATTATTTCCATTTATAAATATATTTGGAAGATATTGTATATTTCTTATGTGCACAAAAATTATCTACAAAGAATTATTACAAGTATTTGTTTTTAATCTCCCTCCCCCCTCCCCATCTAAAAAAATTAAAAGTCCAACAATAAAACTTTGTACAGCACACATTCAGGTGATGATGATGATGATGATTTTTATCACATCTACAGAGAACATTGGATTTCCACCAACCAAGAGAACAAGCTGAATTTAAAAGTGGTTTTAGTACACTAGATTATATCCAGGTGTTGAGAGAAGTTATAGAAAGGACAAATGAATATGAGTTGTCATTATGTTTTGGATTTGTAGATTATGAAAAGGCATTTGATTCTATAAACATTTCTTCAGTGATTAAAGCATTGGATCATCAAGGTATAGATCCAGGATATTGTCATATTTTAAAGAATATTTATAAAAATGCAACAGCAACAATTAGATTACATAATGAGACAGGGGGTGACTCCATATCTCCAAAACTTTTTACAGCAGTGCTGCAAGAAGTATTTTGTGGATTAAAATGGGAAACTAAAGGAGTGAAAGTAATTGGAGATTATTTAAGTCATTTAGATTTCACAGATGATGTAGTTGTTTTTGCAAATAATGCTTCAAAGCTGCAGGATATGTTGCAGGAATTATCAGATGAAAGTAGGAAAGTAGGACTAAAGATAAATGTTAAAAAGACTAAAGTAATGTTTAATTGATTTGCTCAAAATATGAAAATAAAGATTGATTATGATGAATTAGAAGAAGTTAACAGTTACAAATACCTTGGTCAGATTACTAATATAGATTGAAACATAATGGAGGAAATTAATCATTTAATTAAACTTGGTTGGAGTGCTTTTGGTAGAAATAACTTGATACTAAAAGGAAATATGCCTATGTGTTTGAAAAGGAAGGTTTTTAACAAATGTGTTTTACCAGTTCTTACTTATGGATCTAAGACTTGGACACTTAATAGAAGAGCAATACAGAGACTTCAGACCACTCAAAGAAGTATGGACAGATGGATGTTAGGAGTAACAAGAAGAGATCGAAAACGCAATGTATGGGTAAGAGAACAAACAGGTGTTACTGACCTCATTGAAAAAATTAAAAGATTGAAGTGGAGTTGGGCAGGACATATTGCTAGAAGAGATGATAATAGATGGACAAGTGAAATTTTAAACTGGATTCCAAGAGATTGTAAAAGACCCAGAAAGAGACCACATGTGAGATGGATGGATGAAATAAAAAAGTGTGTAGGGGTGATGTGGAGAAAAGAAGCTAAAGATCGGAGAAGATGGATTAAACTTGGAGAGACCTTCATCCTGCAGTGGATTGATAATGGTTGATAATGATGATGATGATGATAGAACGCATGAACTGATAGTTAGGACACTGATACAACTTACTAGTCATTAATAGTTAAGTCTCCTAATAGAAGATTTATTCCACTATTACATACCAGTAGATTTTACGTTGGCAGCATTCAGGTGATGATGATGATGATGATGATGATGATAATAATAATAATAATAATAATAATAATAATAATAATAATAATAATAATAATAATAATAATAATAATAATAATAATAATAATAATAATAATAATAATAATAATAATAATAGCAGCAGCAGCAGCGGCGGCAGCAATAACCGACAACAATAATATTAATATAATAATTGCATTTATTTCGAATAAAATACGGATGTAAATTTTTTTATGAAAAAAAAAATTATAATGCAATATATTTTAATAAAATGTATTCTATATAATTTACTAAAACGTTTGATATTCTTATAAAGTATTCTTAGTCAAAGGAAATTAATAGAAAAGGAAATTAAAAAGTGTTTGTAAAGTTGAATTTTCAAGCAGAATTAAATTAAATTTTTTAAGAAACGTATTTGTTTTAAAAAAAATATGAATGTAAAATTTTTGTGAGGTACACATTTAAATATATATATATTAACAAAAATAAAATTACATGTAATAAAACTGAATTAACTTTATAAAATTTGCTCTAGTAGTATTAATTACATAAATAAATATTAATTGCAAACAGTTTTAGCGTAACTTACTATTTTCAAAATAGTTCTACTTTACAAATAAAAATTTATGTGCCGAGTTGATTTATAAATGATATTTACTTATGATTTCATTTAATTTTCTATAATTTGGTTACAATATTCATTCATTAAATTACCCAATATTTAGTATTTATAAATCTAATTTATAAGCATCAATTTAATTTTAAAGTAATGTTTATTGATCAGAAAGTGATTTATATCTCAAATTAAAAATTAATTAAATTATCAAAGGTAAAAATTTAGATCTGATATTATATATTTTTTCCTTCTCTAAAATTGACATTTAAAGATAAATACATAATTTGAGATAACATAATGAATTAAAATTAAAAGAAACCAAGATAATAACTTTATATGATGAATTATACAATTTTAATAGAAAATGAATTAAAAACACTTCAATAAAATATGTACAGTGGTAATGAGAAGATATCTACAAATAACCACATAAAAATTTGACTGTATGTGAAAGCGATTTTTCAAGTTTACCAAGAAATAGAGATTTATGTTTCCTTGATGTCTATTAAAGACAAAGTGACATCATAGAAACCAAAAAATAAATATTAGAATGATGATACTAACTCATAGATAATTGCTGTCTTTATGCAACTTCATTATTAAACATTCATATTTATTTTTAAGGTTATAAATTATCATATTTCTTCAGCACACATATATATTTCAAATTTATATTAAGCATGCCCATCAATTTTTGTTAATCGTGGTCATTTCTTTAATTCATATTTCAACATTCTTCCTATTTTCTAGAGTCTCTTATATAGCTTAACTTAAACACTTACTTTTTTTAAAAAAAGTAGTCTTATAGATACATACAAAAGTGTAGATGATTCCAAAGGTGCATTTTCATATGATCCTATTGCTGAGATATTGTTTATATTGCAATACAGATTGAGAAAGATTTACTTTTTTTTCTATAGCTGAAGTCAGTGCCTGATCTATCCATAGGCTTGACAGGCTGAAAGCTAAAGTCTCAAAACCTAGAAGGCCTGTAGCTAAAGTGAACAATATTTTTGGCACTATTAAAGGCCTTTTTTACATATGCTATCACAATGCATCATAATCTTTAAACAGCTCTTCAGTATTAATCCTTGCATTCCATTTATAAATAATAACATTTTGAGCTGATAACTTTAGCATTGATTTCTGTATTATTTTATGTTTCCAAGAAAACAGTGAGATAGAGAAAATGAAAATACAGCTGGACAAATATCTACAATGATGTTGCCATTTTTATCAGTCAGATTAATAATAAAGCTATTTTAATTGTAGCATCTTTGTTAATAATAGAAAAAAGTATATTTGTTTTAGAAATGATTTATAGAAACAGATTTTGCAATATAATTGCCAATATCACATGATCACTATTTCTTATGCTAGCACATTACTGTTATTAAAACAGGCAAAGCTCTCCATATAGTAGTGCCATTCAGTGACAACAAGAGTAATCAATGGATGCCAGAAGGCTTGTACATAAAATCCCTATCTAGTGCCTACTCATCCAATATCCCCAGACTAGTTTCTGGCTTGTGGTCTTCATCAGTGAGGAGCCATGGATCTGAGAGCACTGCACCTAGATCTTAGAATCTAATGCAACCCTCCAGCAGCCACCTTTTATCTTTACTTAACTACAAAACTATGAGAATAAAATTGAAAACACAATAATATTTTCAATCTAAGCTCAATAGCTTATATAGTCATGTAGTTGGCACTGAGTGGCACTACTCTATGGATAGTTTTGCCTGTTGTAATGATTGTCAATAAATAATAATTCTTTGAAGTAAAAATGTAAAGAAAAGATTTATTTATTGATTATTTCTTTATTGAAGTAAAGCCCACTTTGCGAGAATTCTCTTTAATATTTTTTTTTCAGTAGCTGTTAAAGATTATTTTTACTTCTTATTTTTGAAATTATAAACTGAGCATGAGAAAAATGGAAAGAGATAAACAGAAGACAAATTTGAAAATAATATAGTGTACAAGTTAAGATTATTTTTACTTTTTGTCTTTAAACATTGACAGAAGTAACATGGGGCAACAATAAAACAGATATATTAATACTAATAAGGAAAATTAGTAAGCTGGAGCCAGAGCCAAAATTTATACATAAGATAAATAAGGTACAGCTTCAAGGTCTCAGTGACTCAATATTATATTTATATATTAATAAAAATGTAAAACCCTTTTACTTACAAATATTTATCAACCCATTTATATATATTTATTGTAATTATATTAATCAATTTATATATTATTACAATTTCAAAATTAATTGATTCAAACATGAAATTAAAAGTTAGTTTTTGTCAAAGGCATTGGTAAACTAATATGCTAATGTCTGAGTGTTAGTTAGTCATTGCATTTCCAAAAATAAAACCTGACAAGAAAATAAACCTAGTATGATTTTTCAGGATGCTTATAATATAAATCCTACACCAAATATAAACCCTAATTATGATCATCAGACAGATAGAGAGTTGATAAATGTTTTGAATTATAAAGTAATGAAATAATCCATATTATTGACATTAATGCTTTAAATAAATGGTAATATAAATAAATTATATAGTTCTTTTGTATTTTCCTGTTGATAATTTTTGTCACACGTAATTCTACCTTATAAAGAAACAATTTATTTATCACAAGAGGTCTCTCTCTTGCTAAAATTAAGCACTCAAGATGCATGTATTGAAGTTTAGCCTTATATAAGTATTATGTGCTGATATCATGCTTAATAAGAATTAATATTTACAACTTTAAATTGATTCAAAATATTTCTAAATTTAATATCTGAATATTGACTCATTGTAAATCGAAAGATTTCATTAAATGTTAATGTTTAACAGAAATAGTGGACTTAATCAGTGAACAATTTATTAGTTTTATGCTCCAAATCAAAATGCTTTAGATTTGCCTATAAAATTAAAAAAATAGGTTGAGAGATAAGAGGGGTCCTCTTATCTTTATAAAGTCAAATCTTGTGTTATGATTTGTAGAGGTCTCTCTTGCTAAAATTAAGCACTCAAGGCACATGTAGTGAAGTTTTAGCCTTATATAAGTATTATCACAAGTCAATATATTGGACAATTTATAATTTTATTTATATATTTTTAGGTACTTATTTTATTTATATTTAATACTTAGATTTAGAATGCTTAATTTAGTTTTAGAATTTCATCATAACTTTTAAATAAATATTCAAGATAAAATAAAATTTGATGTCTTAAACATTTTTTCCTTCTAAAATATTTTATTAAAATAACTAAAATGATTTTAATAATCACTGTTTAGCTTAGGTTTAATCCTCAATCTTTCTCCTAAAAAAAGTTTTTAAAAAGAATACCCATGCAGTTCTATTACAAGAAATTTGGAAAGTGTTTATAATATGTGCACTTGTTACTGGAAGGACATAGTTGTGTCATATGACACTCATCATAATTTAATACTCCATATGTTATAATAAATGTACTTAATGTGCACATGTGAAATACTGAATCATTTTCTGAATTTTTGTGCTTGTATTTTTTGTTGCTTTTGTGTGCACAAACCATTCTTAATTGTAATCATTTTTATTATCACTCCAGTCTCCCAAGTCTTCAATTAACACTTGACTTAATGGCAAATTTAAATGGAATAATATTCTGGTAATTAGATAAGATAAATGCAAAAATAAAGAGCTATTCTGTCATGTACACAAAAGGAATTATGGGATGCTCTTGAAATTTTTTTTTACACCTTTCTGTAAAAAGGACTTCTTGAATAAATGTAGATTTCTGTACATGAAAAAATAAGACTTCCCTGAAAATAAACCCTACATTGTGTTTTGGAGCAAAAAAATATAAGACTTGGTCTTATTTTCAGGGAAAATACACTATGTATAGCACTAGAAAAAGTCTCAAATTTTTTTTAGTTTATGTCTATACCAACCATAAATCTGGTCCTGTCTATAATCAAATGTTTAAAAAAAGTGATATGACATGTTTAAGTTGTTTGAAAAATATTTATAAATAATGTTTCTTTATTCTTTTCTTTTTCTTAAATCATTTTCAAATTACAAAATTAGCATCTTACCAAAACAAAAGCTTTTATTACAAGTCGATTGCTTTATCTACTAAAATCAACTTAATTGATTTGCTCATATCAGTTTTGTAATTTTCTATTAAATTTATATTATCATGAATTACTTTCTTTTCCTAAAAGAAAAAAAAGCATCTGAAATACATGCACTTTAAAGTAATATATTTTCACTATTTAATATATAATATTACTTTGACTATTTTTGCGAATATTATTTTTTCCATTAAAAATTAATTGTTATGAGATTAGCGATACACTAAATATTATTTTAACGATGACTGACTCCACTTTTTTCTCTTTTATCCATTTAATATTATTTAATATATTAATATATTAAAATTAATAATTTTTGTAACAAACATTTAATAATTCATTAGCATATACTTCTATACTCTTTTAGATAACTAAATAATTTGTTGAGCATTGCTTTTGACTCGAGGAGGAGTCATTATCATAGTACTTCATATTTAAAGAAAAAAGGAAAATGATATAGTTATTATTATAATGTAATTCAATTGTTTTTTCTTTTTCTTCTTAACATATGATTTTATATAAATTGGGCCTATTGGTGGGAAGGATTATAGTTTTCATAGCTGTCTTATTGTTCATGTGTTACATAAGTTGCACATATAAGATTACATAATAAATGAGGTTTTACAATTTTGCTTATGGTAAAAAAATGTGATTTCCATTTAGTTGGAATAATAATAATACTTCTTACATAACAAGATACATATTTCAAATTTGTTTTAAGTAAATTTTACAAAAGCATTATGAGGTAACTATATAAAACCACATGGTGATATTTGTTAATATATTTATGAAGAGTGATTGGAGTTAGTGTTCCATTTGTATATGGCTGTACATATATTGCACTTATTAGTTGTTAAGCACTATAAATGTCAAGGTTAAGTCTTATTGTTTTTATGCTGGGCATTTATGGTTTATTTGTAGTAAGGTGGTGGAGTAATCTTTTAAACTTCTTTGGATCAGTATGTTGATGAGATGGGTGTGCTAAGTTATTCTCAAGTCATGCAGTATTTATTCCAGAGCTCAGCCTGGTGTAATATTGGAACTACAAATTCGTGTGTGGTAGGTACTTGAGTTGGTTGAGGTTCCAGAGAGTGGTGTGGAAGTGATATAGAGAGCAGTTGAAATCTGTGGCTGATATAATGATGAACTTGAAGAGAAAATGACTTAAATAATGCAAAATACCCACTGTGGCATAATAATAATAAATTTTGACAAATTGTTGTAAACATGTCAGTCATCCACACCACATGTGGAAGAAGGGGGTTATGATCTTGAGTTTTTATGTCTAGATTTTAAATGTTGGTTTACATTGGTTGTCCTGGAACTTTAAATTGGCCAATTCATTAGTGGATTTGAAATATCTTTGATATTGCTGACATGGAAATTGTTCTTGATGATGCTAGCATGTGTTTTTTCATGAGGTAGAGCTGGTAATATGGTAGAATAGGTTTGGGTGCCAATCACATGGTTATGAGGTTATGTGGCAGTCATTTTGACTGGTTTTAACGATTTAAAATGTCAATTTCATTTTTAAAAATGCTTTTGTAAACTCAGAATTATCTTACAAAAGAAGTGTAACATAGTTAATTGTTAATAATTGTTTCAATATATGTTAAATTTATCTAAAATATTGCAGATTTTGAGTGATCTTTTGAATGTTTAAACCTAAAAAAATTTTCTTGTTTTCTATCAATACTATGACTAATGAAATATTTTTTTTGCAAATTATCCATTACAAAAGCAGATTTTTTTTATAACTAGTGTTATCTAATTAGATCAAGTTTAGTCTTAGTTATGACAAAATTTATCTTTAAAAAAACTAATACAAATTCTTAGGATTTGAAACAGGGGCTCTTGGAATGAACATGGTGACAGGATGATTATTATTATTATGTTTCAAAAAGGAACTTTATTTCAGACTAAGGGTTACATTACTTGTCAGCATATACATATGCATACATAGTTTAACTTAGGAAATATTTACAGTTTTTATATGGTTATTTACTTCAATGGAGGGTGGGTTTACATTTGTGCATGAGTTAATGGGATAAATTAAAGGGCTAAATAAGAATGCACAAAGTTGGGCAAAGCTTTTATAGTTCATTGTTAGTGATATATTCTAGATATTCAGTTGCTTTTTTTTGTTTGGATTGTGTATAGAGTTGTGTGGTATTGTCCACTAAGTATTAGTTGCTTGGTTACCATCCAGGTTATTGGCATTTTAGAAACATTTATCATTTAGTTCAGCTGTTATGTTCATGGTGTGTAATTAGGTATATTTGAATCTCTGATGGATGAGTATTGTTTGCACTGTTGTTTTGATGTTAATCCAGTGGATAGTATATGGATTGTTGCTTCTACTGTGCTAACCTGCAATATTCCTTCATGTCATGTGTTTTATGGTATTGTGTAGTTACAGTAGAGTATGATGTGAGTTTTGATGGGTTCAGGGTGAACTGCAGATGTTAAGGTCGGTATACATGGTATTTGGCTTAATGCAAATAACTTCCAATTAAATAGGGTTAGATCGATATAAAACTATGTCACTGTTGGCTTATGGCAGTGCATTTTTGGAGCAGAGTAACTGAAGATAGAATTAGAGTTATGGTGGTATAGTGACTAATGACAGGCTTGATGATGGTGATTATTATTATTATTATTATTGTTATTATTATTATTATTACATGTATTATTATTATTATTATTATTATTATTATTATTATTATTATTATTATTATTATTATTATTATTATTATTATTATTATTATTATTATTATTATTATTATTATTATGATGGTGATTATTATTATTATTATTATTGTTATTATTATTATTATTACATGTATATACATTATTTAATTAATCCACTTAACTCTTTTTTGTATGTGTATTATCTTTTTTAGAAAAACTTAAAACATTCATCTAGGAGTATGGGTATTTATGTACAGACTATTTAATATCCATATATATCGTTATATATTAATTTTAAAAACCTAGTAGTTTATAAAGTAGCTTCACATCTTAATATATAAAATAAATTGTATTAAAAGAATATCAAACAGTTGCTAAAGACTATTAACAATGTTTGCTCACATTATATAAAATTAATGACAAAACCTCTATTTGTTAATTAGTTAGAATATATGGATACCATGAAGTTTAAGTTCAACCAGAAATCTGAAATGCTTTTAGATAAATATGTATTACCAAAAAAAAAGAGATTAGTATGTTTCTTAAGTATTCAGCATATAGACAACTTAACTTATTGATTGAGAACGGAAATCAATATGAACAACTAATAGTTCATTAACTTGATGAGTAATAATATCTTCTAAATTGATGTTCTGTGGAGACAATTGCAGAGGTGGGTACACTTTTTATAACTATTCAAAACTGATGCATGCATGTTCAATCAAAAAAAGCAAAAATTCATCAGTATATTTTCAACTAAGACAAGAATGCATAAAAAGAAGAACAATAAAAATATTAAAAAATTATATATTTAGAAGAACGGGATATCTAAAAATTCTGCGAAATGGTGCAAAAATAATTAAACCTATCATAAAAAATACAACTGCTAATTGGTAACAAAAAAAAGTTCATATTGTTTTCTATTGCAGAAAAAGAACAAATTTGGATAAACTCTTCAATCAGTGATTGATAATTTGAGAAATACTCATTGGCGTTTTACTCATCATCATCATTCACTTTCTGTTAATTTTATTACAATGTGTAAATTGGATTTTAAATCCATACTGAGTAAAATTTGTAATTTCTTATTAAGTTCTAAGCAGACCTAAGATTTTTCATTCAGTTAACAAGGTTCCAATCAATCTAACCAATCACCTGATCATCATCAATAGTATTCTAACCCATAGACAAATCTATAGACTAGTCACATCAATTCATTTATTTTTCAACTCCTTTCATTTATTGCCCAGCTTTTCAATTCAACATTACCTTTTCCATCTCTGGTCAATCTTTTCTATCTTTTTTTTTTACTTTGTCTCACCATTCCCCCAAAACATACTTCATTAAACTATACTTTCTTTTTAATACATGTACAATCCAGTTTCTCTTTCTATTTCAAATTTCTTCAATCAGTCTTCTTTTTTCATTTACTCTTTTTAAAACTTCATTTGTTACTTTATTCATCCAACTGATTTTTTCCATTCTTCTCTATGTCTAAATCTTAAATATTTTCAATATGTTTCTACTTTTATTATTCATTGTCCACATTTTGCAATAGTACACTCTCTATATATAGTATTTATTTAGTATTTTCCTTAATTTTCTCTTCAAAGCTTTACAAACATTTTATTTCCAAGTAAATAGGTACCTAGTTATTTTTAGAAAAAGAATGAAAGTCACCATTTCCCCAAAACATCTGTCCTTAAACTATACTTTCTTTTTAATATATGTACATTCTAGTTTCTCTTTCTAATTCAAATTTCTTCAATCGATCTTCTTTTTTATTTACTCTTTTTAAAACTTCTTCATTTGTTACTTTATTTATCTGATTTTTTTCATTCTTCTCCATGTCTACATCTCAAAGATTTCCAATATGTTTCTAATTTTATTATTCATTGTCCACATTTCACAACCATAAAATAGTACACTCTATATATATATATAGTATTTAATTAATCTTTTCTTTAATTCTCTTTTCAAAGCTTTACAAAACATTTTATTTCTCAGTGAATAGGTATCTAGTTATTCTTACAAAAAAAATAAAAGTGAAAAAGCAAAAACATTTGTCAGCAATGTTTGCTTCTTCACTATTTTTTCAGATAAAATGTTAGAGCAGATGTTTGTTTTACTTTTTCTATCATACAAGTTGTTAATTATTAGTCTTTAAAAGTATAAAATTGCAATACAATTTGTAAGCTATATATATTCTCCTTTCTGTCAATTCTGGCTATACATGACTTGCTCTGCTTATTTTTAATAGTAGCAACTCTCTCCATACTGTTTTAACAGTTTGTCTTAGCATATGAATTGGTAACCATGTGATGTTTTGATGGTTTAAGCTTATTTATAACAACAGCATTAGAGGTAGTAATTGCTTCTATTTAGCCCCCTTCACTAGAATAAATAGACTAAGCTTGACTAATCATGGGGCACTAGATAAAAGGGTCATATTCAAAGACCCAGATAAGTTCAGGGCTTTTGAACCTCTTTAGTGAAAAGCATCAAATTTACACTCACACATCCATCAGTTATATTTATCTTTTACATTATCCAAATTAATAACCTGAGAAAATTCCAATCTGGAAATCAAGCTAAGTTTCTTTTATACTTGTATAGATCTGGCTTTTGTATCAGTAACTTTAGATGTTAATTGTAATCACCTTTGTCCTTTTAGAAAAGATGAATTACTCACCCTAATGCAGATGATGAAAGTGAGCAGAGCAAGTTGATGCTTTGTTAGGTATATACCAAATTATAAGTAAGCTAAAAGTGAAGTAAGTAAAATATAGATATTGGTCTACGTTTTATATCTATACAACTGTACAAGCAAGTTACCTTCAGTTTATAAACTTTGGTTGAATTGACACTCAGGTTACTAAATTGGTTAGAATACTAAATGTATGATAGCAAACCCTGCAATTATTGAAAGTGATAAAAAAATGATTGAAGATTTAAATAGCATTATTGTCTAGTGTTTGGTGATTTCTTAAGCTTTGGTTTAGGATTAGAGTAAATAAAGGCAATTATGGGTTCTAATGCTAAAGTCACTATTAATTGTCACTTTAAAATTATATAATTTTATTTTATGATTAATCAATTGATAACTTCATTTATGTTTTAATTTGTAAACTATTTTTTTTTGCTGCTGTATTGTATATATTGTAATAGCAGCTTTATGCATAGTCAATATTTAACATCACAGGGCACCACTAAACTTATAGTCTAAAATGTTTTTTCAAGAGACATCATATTAGAGTTTAATAGTGATAATCTTAAACTATAAAAACCTACACAGCCACATATCGTTAATAAAAAGTATTTTAATACCTATAAATCATGGAGAATATAGATTCTTTAAAAGCAACAATAGGCAAGAGCAGATATCAGCAAACAAATATGAAATATTAATCTAATAACAAACAAAATAACTTTATTTACAATTTATTTATAATACATAAGCTTATATTGACCTTTATATGTTGACATACATTTAATTAGTTGAAATTTGGCACCCTTTTGAGTATTAGCCATAACCAAACAATATAATTTAATTCAGTATCAACTCTGAAGATTATCACTTAATAACTTGATATATATTAACTATGTTAAGATGTATGAAAATATATATTTAACTTTTACTTCAAAGAATAAACAATAATAAAACAGATTAAATTAAATTTGAATATTCATAATATAAGTCAATTGTGTACAAAATCAGCCTTACGCAATATGCATTCGATCCTCTACCATGTTAAATGACTTCTAACAACCAGGATTACAAACAAAAATCAAATTAATGGAGAGATCTCTTCCTGAACCAAATCAGAATTATCTTTGTGTGGTTACCCACAAAATCTAATTAAAATGGGAAATTATATATATATATCACATCACAGAGAATCACACAACATATATTATATATATATATCACATCACAGAGAATCACACAACATATATAGAATTGAATTTAGGATTCCTAAGTAAAAGGCACACATATATACATATACTAATCTCAATTTTAAAAGCATATGTGATATCTAAACAAATGGCAACCTGCTTAACAGTCAACGCAAAAAAAAAAATCAACTTACTAACTACTTACATGTGTACACACACTTTGCTTCCAACTACATATACCTTTAGTTTTCTTAATTTCTAAATATATTGTATAAATTATTTTCGATAGCTTCAGATAGATTAATTTTAAATAACTAAGTATTAACTATTTAAAACTAAATTTTTCTTATATTTTTTAAAAACCAAATTAATTCTTTAGGAGAAAGATTGATTTAACTTTTACTTAAACTAAATGTTGATTATTAAAACTTTTTTTATTAATTTAAAACTCTAGAAAATATTTGTAAAACAAAACTCACTTTGATTTAAACTTTTATTATAAAATATAAATAAAATTCAAAAGTTAACATTGAAAAAATACATAAAATAAATATACAAAAGGCATTGATTAAATTACAAATAAAATAATATAGATAAGTATTACTGGTTTGTGGTAACTAGACTTGCTTTAAGGTCTATTAAATTATTATTGTTCATAATAAGTAAAATTGTTACTTTAAGTCTGAACAGAGATTATTTTAAATATGAAGATTAATTTTGTGCATGTTCGGATGCAATAAAGTAGAGCTCTTTGTAGTTCATTATTGAAAGGTATAGACGATAGTTTCAAATGTTCAGTTATAATTGGGTTTTTATATTCTAGGTAAAATTATACTGTTGAGAAGTGCATTTATTATATCAGCATGTTATATACACATAGCTAGTTGGCATGATGTTGGGATTAATTCAGCTAATATATTTACATATCCTGGTTAGGCATCCATACTTGGAAAGAAGTTCTTTTATGAATTTAGCCACACATTGGGGTTACTTCAACTGCTTGAAAAGGTTTCTTGAAATATATGTTGCCAGCAATGACAATATCGGTATGGTAAGCAGAGACAGCAAGCAATGACCAAAAACAATTAACATTTTTTTCAAAATATTTTTATATAATTAAAACAACTCAGTAATTATTTATAAGCACACATATTTACAAAATTCCATAGATAAAAAAATAACATGTTTACTTGCATGATAACTAGTTGTTAGCTTAATCACTAAAAAATATGTTCAACTGAAATTTTAAATTATTTGGAAAACATCAAACAAAGAAGTTTGCCTTACTATTGTGATAAACCATTTTCTATCAAAATTTTATTAATTCAATATTATATAAAATAATTTTATTGCCATAGCATAACTTTTAAACATGTTTATTTAAATTGAAATAAATTAGATTTAGCTTTTAAAAACAAACTGAATAAAAGTAAATAAAAAACACCTATACTAACTCTATTTTTTTGAACAAACATCACATCTTTACCTATGTGGGTATATGTCTATAATCTAGAAACCTAACTTTAATGATAAAATCTAAATTTAATCTGTAAAATTTGATTTTAACTCATGATTGCCAACTACTTTTATGTTCTTAAATATAAATTGAGATAGGCAATCTATCTCAAATATATATATATATATATATATATATATATATATATATATATATATATATATATATATATATATATATATATATATATATATATATATATATATATATATATTAAAACATTGAAACAACTCTCAGTAAAATAGATTTTTCAAAAGCTGATCATGCCAGAAATGAAACCTGCAGTACTCAAAGATGAAAGATTATCTCTCAAAAATTTTAAATCTGAGAAATCTATTTTAGAGTATGTTACTGTCATCATGGATAAGGATATATATATATATATATAATGTAGATTTTATCATGGATAAGGATATATATATATATATATAACTATTAAATGATAAAATCTACATTAAAACAAAAAGAGATCACATTACTTATCTTGAAAAGAACTAAAACTCTTATTAATTAATGTCCAATTGATAATGTCATAAAAAATATAATCATCCATAGAGAAAAATCCTCTATATATTCTAAATTCTATAGCCTTCCAAAAATACATTTAAAAAAATCAACTCTGTTCAATTGACAGTGTCATTCAACCAGTTATTCCTTCCATGAAATCTTATATAAAAAGTACAGCTCATTTTATATATATTATTTATAATTTACAGTTAACATCAAACAATATCTTTGTAAGATTTGATGTTGTTTTTTTATTTACAAAAATACCAGAGCATTGGATATAGTTTCTAAATGTTGTAATTTACAATGTCATATTATCACATTAGTCAAATATTGTCTTAATAATACTTATTTTAGTTATAATAATCAATTCTACAAAAAAATAATTAGAACTTCAATAGGATCTCTAATGCCTTTGCAAATTTATTCATGGAAGAAATTTGAAATATAAGCTTTAATCTCAACATTATACAGTCCATCTATCTTGCTCAGATATATTAATGACACATTTGTTATTTGGTCACAGGTAGAAGAAAAACTCAATAACTTCTTTACTCATATTAACAACTTACATCCACAAATTAAATAGATTATGATGGAAAACTTCTTTTCCTTGATATTATTGTTTTTAAACAAATAATATTTTATCATTCTTTTTATATAGGAAATCTAAGCATACTGGTAGATACTTAAAAGTATCATCACATAACTATCCAATCCAAATCTTCTCTATAATTAAATCATTTTTAAAAGAGTATTTTTACTTCTAAAGACATTTGAATGAAGAAAAGAAATTAAACATATATGTGATGTTCTGTTAATGAATGGTTATAATACCACCAGTATAAACAAAGCATTGCACAAAAAGAGAAAGGAAAAAAAATTCTAATAGAATATGCATTCGTTATATAAAAGAAACCAAAGATAAAATTGGAAAGATACTAAAATGCTATGACATAAAAATGACATTCTCTATTAAACAAAAGATTACTAATATTTAAATAGACCTAAAGATATAATCTCTCTAAAAGCCCAATGAGTTCATGAAATCCCATGTGGTATGTGCCCAACTATATGCATATGAAGCAGTAATTGACTTATAAATGTTAGAAGAGATAAACACATTCATACAGTAAAAAAATTCTTAACATCTTCAGCACTTGCTGTCCATGTTTTAGATTGCATAGACTTCCCAAATACCAAAATAATATTTACATGCAATAACCATGATCAAAGAGTATTTAGAAAAGTTATAGAAATTTTTACAAACAATAACTGCATTAACAAATGTGGTGAAACAGTAAAATTGCAAACTATTTGGAAACATTTCTTAATGCAAATAAACATATAAAAAAATTACTAAATATAAATCAGACTATTCAACAACCACATAATATAATAACCACATGAAACAATTCTATCTACTATATCCATGCAATTATTACTACATATTTTTTTACTCTGTAGAAAATAAATATTATTAATTGGTAATAAATTTATTTTATTCTATTAAACATGGTTACTTCCAAAAACATTTTTCATAATATATACATAATTTTTATATGTATTAATGATGTGAAATAACTTCCACTTTATTTTAGATTTTTATGAGCTTGATCTTTGATATTATTTGTAAGCACTTAATGAATCAGATGCCAAGAGTGTGATGCAAATTTAGTAATAAAATGTTTAATTTGTGCCAAGTAAAACAAAAACATATTTTAGGCATTATGATATACATAGGCTAATGACTATATTTTTGGCAATTCAAAAGACAGTCTTCAGAATGTATTTAATGTTTTGAACACAACATGTCAAGATTTTGGTTTGGTAATTAATCTTTGAAAAAATCAAATCTTTTATTTGTCAATGAAATCTTTAGAAACTTTTAAATTAGATGGTTATCAAGTTGAAAATATTGTAATAGCTTTTTTTAAGTAGAAAAGTGAAACTCGATTTTGAAATTCACCACCAACTCTAATGTGTTACTGCTACTTGTAACAAATTAAAAAATTGAATGTTTCATTAGAATAATCTAACTACTGTAACAAAATTTGTTGAATATAGAACAACAGTTCAATTTATTGTATGGAAGTGAAATATGGGACCATTACTGACATAATATATAAGCACTGGAAAATTTTTATTTAAGAATGTTCTGTCAAATTTTAAAAATGCAATAGCAAAATCATAATGTTAATCAATATATTGTCCAGCTTGTGGGGTGTGGTACTATAAAGCACTATAGAAGAATCTCATATTGTTCATTCATTTATTAATTCAATGAGATGTGAATAGAATGAATAAAACAAGACTTTTAAAAAAGTATTTAAGGGTTAACTTGTACATGATTTTCATGGAAAAGGTCAACTTTATCCCGAAGTCTTTTTAAACAAGTGCAAAAGTGATTATTTTTATTGGAAAGATGTGACTGAAAATAGAATACACTAATGTGCTACAATTGCAAAGGTTTATTGAAATCTTTTAAAAGATAGAATCACAAAATATCTTATAAACATAACAATAGAGCAATCTCTGTGTGTGGTCATAATTGTGATGCACAAATAATCAGCATATCTTTTATCACTTCTGCATTATTTATCTTTTTCTTTTTTTTCTTTGATTTGGCATAACTATACTCATATGCAAGTGGATGATATTAATAATGGCATTGTATTTAATACAGTATATAATGTAGAAATGACAGTTAATTGAAAAAAGCTTACTAAAGTTAGTGATCTAGCTTTATTTTAGATGCCAGAATAAAATGTAGTCAGAAGAGGTAAATAATAGTAGATTGTATTTGTTATCACTTGCTCATAGTGCCACGATATTCTATTGTAAAATCTATCTTTTTCTTGGAGAACATAGTAAAGATGCATTCAGTTAATATAATAAAAATTTTAGTTTCTTATGAGATTATATAACATTTGATAACTCTAATGACAGATAAAGTATGATAATTTAAATAATTGAACTGAAATTTTATTATTTTTATTCAGCTCTGAAAAACAATTCTGTAACCTTTAACCCTGAATTTATTCTAGCACTGAGTTAGCCAAGTAGTGCAAAAAATTAAATAATAATTGTTTCTGTGGAAGCTCATATGTCATCAGAATGAAATCTTGACCTCTCAAATCTATAAAAACAAACTACATTTTAATTAAAGTTTGAATTGCATCAGCCAATAAATTTACACATAACAAATTCTTGCAACTTTCAGGCACACTAAAATATAAACCAATCAGCTTCTCCAGGATGATTATTTTACATTTTGTAAACATGATTGCATCCCAACACAGTATCATTGGATTAAAGTTAGTACGTATATTCTATTTTATATTTTGGCAAAGAATCAAGTCTCACTAGTTATACTAAACCCCAAGAGAAATTTAATTAAGTGTTGAGAGAGATTGTAAAGTTGAATATGTTCTTTTGTTTATGTAATTACAAGATCTTATTTCAAATACTAGTCCATTATTATACTAACTGTTAGTAAATTTGGACATAGAATTGAGAAGGCTTTCTGTTCTCTATTTATTAATTATGTAAGTAAAAGGCCATATGTTGTAATGATGGTCTAGATGTTTAGGATTTACGAACTAACTTACTTACTAAAGAGCTTTGCTAATTGCTCTAACAAGCTTTATTGATAAATGCCAGCAAAGTAATGCATTTTAAGAATCTCTATCAAAAACCACACCTCTAACCTGAGCCCAATGGTTTTGTACTTTGGCACTCCTCAGTGAAGTGCTAGCATAGCTTCAGGCACTATATCTAAAAATACAAACTAAAAGCCAGCACTTATCTAAAAGTTAACTATTGAGTAGAAAATCTGAAATTTTTAGACACTTATATATCTTTAAACCCAGCTATCTAACTCAAAAAGCTATATGGGACTGAGAGATCTTCATCCAAACCAAATATTAGTAGTCTTACAATATAACATCACATAAGACTTAAAGAAAAGACTATAAATATTCAATAAAAAAGAAAAAACAGTCATATATCACATGACCCAATTTTTAAGCCTGTAAATAAAAATAAAGAGCTTTTCTAATTGCTTGAACAAGCTTTATTAACAAATTCCAGCAGAAAAAGCATTTTAAAAATATCTATTAGAAATGACACACCAAACCTCAGACAAATGGCTTTGTGCTTTAGCACTCCTCAGTGAGGTGCTAGGGAACTTCAGGCACTAGATCTAGAAATACCAACCCAAAGCCAGCATTTATCTAAAGGTTAATTATTGGGTAGAAAATCTGAAATATTTATAAACATATATGTCTTCAAACTCAGCTATCTAACTCAAATAGCTATATGAGGCTGAGAGATCTTCAGTCAAACCATATATTAGTAGTCTTAGCAATATAGTGTCACAAAAAGATTGTAAACAGTCAGTTAAAAATAAAAAATAGTCATATATCACATGACCCAATTTTTTAAGCTAGTAAATAAAAATAAAGAGCTTTGCTAATTGCTTTAACAAGTTTTATTGATAAATACCAACAAAAAAAAAAGCATTTAATATTCTAAAAAATTCAGATTTTCTACTCAATAGTTAACTTTTAGATAAATTCTGGCTTTGGGTTGGTATTTTTAGATGTCTAAAGCTATCCTAGCACATCACTGAGAAGTGCCAAAGCATGAAATCATTGGTCTGAGATTAGGGGTGTGATTTCTGATAGAGATTATTAAAATGCTTTCTTTTACTAGCATTTAACAATTATGCTTGTTAGAACAATTAGCAAAGCTTTTTATTTACAAGCTTAAAAAAATGGGTCATATGATATATAACTCTGTTTTTTAACTTACTTTCTCTCTCTCTCTCTCTCTCATTCCAGTTTTATGCTGTTTCAATTCAAAGTATTGGTTTCATTATATTTTATTATTACAATTTGGAAGTTGTAATTCATTAGGCATGCTGAAGTCTTTCTTCACCATTTTTTCCTACCTATGCATGCCATTACAATATATACATATATTTATCTTAATTGGGTAATTTTTTTAAAAAATATTTTTTTATTTAGTGCTTTTAATTTTTAATTTTTTATTACTATGTATATGCTCACATCTAAAAATAATCTATACATTTAAGAAAGCTAAGGTGTAACAATAAAATGTTCGTTGTAAGTTTTTGTTCTGTTTTTATAGGATTACTATCATGTATTTGGACAGGAAAGTTTCTGCTTGGTTTCAAAACAAACAGTTGAGAATTACAACAGATCAATGTCTTTTTCAAGAGGATTAAAATGCAGTCAGTATTACTAGTCAGAATAGTTTTCACCACGTACATACACAGAGTTTCCCATTAAAAAAAGTAAGCGAGTTTATTTTATTAGTAAAAATATTTGAATATATATACATATAATGACTGAAATATATTTTACTAATAATAAATAAATATAGAGAAAAGTAAGATTATACATATATATTTATATAATATGAAAAATACTTGGCATGAAATTTGCTGAGGGTAAAAATCTTTCCAACAGCTACACAAACAAATCTCACAGAAACTTGCATGTTTGACAGTCAATCAAATAAAATGAGTCTTTTATTGTTTGCGATCCCAAGAACTTATATGGGAGATAAGTTTTTGATAATTCTGTGGGAATAAAAATTTCATTTATTATGGATGTAAATATTTATTGAAAATGGCTCTACTTAATATTCCCAAGGCAGTCAGTCTCCTATATAAGTTTCTAGGACTTCAAGCAAAATTAGATTTATTTTGCTTGATTGACAGATTATAAGTTTCTGGAACATTTTAATATTATTTGTGCAGCAGTTGAAGATAGTTTTGCCTTAACAAATTTATATATGTATATGAATTGTTATTATTATATTTATATAACAACTAAATAAAAAATCATAGCAACTTAACACCAAATAATAAATAAATTCCAGAAGATCTTTTAATTAATTACTGGCATATAATCTTTACCAACTGCTTTCAAACATAAAAGAAATAGATTCAATCCCCATAATGCACTAATTTACATTATCCGCTATAGCTCATTTCCTCTGTAATAAAATTGTTCACTTCTAGCAATATTTTTATTTTATTCAAATTAAAATCAAATAATCCACTATATTGAAGTTTATTATCAATATGCAGATGTTTGAAAGCTCTTTATTTTGGATGTTTTAATTCTCTTGCACAATAATGATGGTTTTTAAATCTGTATATCAGTTGTATAAACCTCTTTATTAATGCTAAATTTAGAATTAAGTAGCATATTTACATTATGTAGTACATAATAAGCAACATTATAATACTCGGAATAAATATCTTTTATTATTTCATTAACTTTCTATGATATATAATATACTATTTTCCTTTTCCACTTCATTCATATCTTTTTTTTTCATAAACTGACATTATATTATTATACATTTGAATATGCATAGCAGACCCATTGGCCATATTTGTTTTATATTATAGCATTACTTTACAACTAGCAATAATATTTTCATCTATAAACTTTAAAATATCTATTATAAACTTTTTTTGTATAATAATTAATTTCATTCTTAATTAATGCATTCGCATTAATTCTTATAGATTCTTTTTTGTAATTTGAATCATAATATTTAAATACAAGTAGAGTATATATACTTAAGTTAGATGAAATTAGAGTGAATTTGAAGCCAGAATTTCAAGCCCCCTTTCAGTCTTCCACTCTAACTTATACAATCAATATACATAACCACATAATGGAAAAACGATAAATGATCTCCAATATATGTATTTTATGCTGAACCAACACTCATCAGTTGGTTCAAATAATCATCTCTCTCACATACATACATACATATATAATCATCGCTTGGTTTATAATAAGATAGCAAATCTTCAAACTTTAACGTGTATCCGTTGTATAAAATAAAGTGGATGGCTGAAGGGAGCTTGAAAGGCCTGGTTCAAATCCCCTTTAATTACATCTAGCTTAATTCTTTATATATTATATTTAAATATTACCTATTCTGCCTTGTATTCTGCCATATCTCTTCTGTGTATTTAAATAGACTTAAGGACTTTCATATGACTGGTCAGAGTGACTTAGGCTCAACATGGGTATGACAACAAAATTGGCAAACACAGACTTTGAATGTGCCATCATCAAATTTTCAGTGATATAAATAAACTGAAGAGTTGAAGACTGAAGACGATTAAAGCTTATCCATTAAAGTGTGAAGATTAGCGATTTTAATATAAACTGAGTACTCATTATATATATATATATATATATATATATGGGAGTTAATGATCCTGACCTACTGACAAGTGCCAGTTAAGCATGAAATACATATATTGAAGATCATTTATCTTTTTCACATGTACGTGGTCATGTGTTTTGATTGTATAAGGTAGAATGGATTATTGAAGAAAGCTTGAAACGCGTCTGGGTTCAAATCCCCTCTAATTTGAATCATGTAACTTATTTATATTAAACAAAATTATAATACCTTCTTTTCTTTTATTTGTTAAAAAAATTACAGCATAGTGGAAAATTTATTTAATTTGGATAAAATAAGAATATTACATTAAAAAAAAAGAATAATAAAGAGAGAATAAAAGAGGCTGTTTTTATTTTTAAAAAAAGAAAATAAGTACTTTTTTTTAATATACAAGATGTTAATGTGAAAATTTATAAGGCATGGGCATAATATGAAAAAATGCATTATAAGAATTAATTTTATTCATTTTATGTTTGAGACTAATTTTGATGTTTGCCAGTAAATAAAGTTGTCCATAATTTATTTATTTATTTATTTGTTACTTACATGTATAATACTGATTTAGTGAGTCAAAATTGTTGTATATATACATAAAAAAATGAATTAATTCAAATATATTTACAGATAAATATTTAGATTACAATTAAGTTGGAATTATATGTAGGCTTTGTCTGATTTCTAAATATAGTACATTAATTGTGTATTAAAGTTTTCATTACGAATAAATATTTTCATCTACTAAGTTGTACTTTTATTATTTCCTCAATATATATTTTTTTTCTTTAATTAGTCTTAAATCATTAAAACTTTATTCCAAAAATAAAGTCTTTCCACTTAAGGTTTTGTTGAACAATTACTTTTATAAAGATGTAAAGAAGGAAATATAATGTTAAAAGAATTTTTAAAATTATATAAGTTTTAATAGCTAGAAATTTTATTTTTATTGGTTTGACTTTTAGAAAAAAAATATTGATATATGATATAAATAATACAGTTTCGTTTGACAGTTGCAATTACAATTGGTTAATTAATGTGGATTCATAGTATGCAATAAATTGAGCTTTCTGTACTAATATTACTTTAAGATTAATTTATTTAATTTTACGAAACATTTAAAATAAAAATTATTTCATTTGGAAATTATTTTATAACGATTATTTATATGCAGTAGAATTCCGCATTTATTGTCTCAAAACCAGTTAATTCCCTTATCTACTGTTCAAAAGAATAATTAAAAATTAATAATAACAAAACAAGTTTAATTTTTGTAATTCACATTGCATTCACTGGAAAAATTACAAAATGATGACTGCCTCTAGAGGTTTTGGACTTTACATTTATTCACAGAGAGCATTTCTGAAATATCTTAACATTGTGAAGTGATGATTTGAATGTTTACAGTTAAGTATGTATTTATAATTTAGTAATTTAAAATCTGTAAATTGTGCATTCCCTCAGCATCCATTTTTATTATAAGAACAATGAAGAAAAAAATATAAGCTTTATTTTTGTTATATCTAATGTATATTTGTAACTATAAATAATTATATTATCTATATATTCATAATGTGTATTGATTTTCTAGCACTGGGATGCTATGATAAAAAAAGCTTTGTATTTATGTAATTTTAATTGGGCATGTTAAAATGTCTTTAGTATATTTTACTATATAATTTAAAAACATTAAACATTACATGATCACCATTTTTTACCCTTGCTCATAACTATTATTAAAACAGACAAAAACTCTCCATACAGTAGTGCCACTCAGTGCAAACCAAAGTAAACAATGAATGCCAGAAGACTTGTGCATAAAATCCCTATCTAGTGCATACTCATCCAATATTGCCAGACTAGTTTCTAGCTTGTGGCTTTCATCAATGAAGAACCTTGGGTCTGAGAGCACTGCATCTTGATCTCAGGATCAAATGCAATCCTCTAGCAGCCACCTTTTATTTCTACTTAACTACAAAACTATAGGAATAAAATTGAAAATGCAAAAATATTTTCAATCCAAGCCACCTTTATCCTATTAGGCTGGATTGGTATTAAATTACTAAACATCACATGACCACCTTCTGGCATCCATTGATTACTCTGGCTCACACTAAGTAGCACTACTATATGGAGAATTTTGCTTGTTTTAATAGCTTACAAAACATATAGTATTTTACTTTTTTATTATTAATCATTTTAGTTGATGTTTTAATGTATATACATAATTTTTAAATTAAATTTTATCATAGATAAATATAATACTGTATATAAATATTAAAAATGCATGTGCTGTACATATAAGTATTTATAAATATTGTATGTATGTACATTTTAAAAATATATATTATATAGAGTTTCATACTTTTTTCAGATTTAAATATTAAACATGAAACTTAAGAACTAAATAACATAGATATGGGTGTTAAGGTGCATAGAAGCAAAATTTATATTTTTAAAATTCTTAAGAGCAATCACCTTTTTATACAGTTATTTTAATGTTAGTTTAATTCAAATCCTTTTAAAAATGCAAACAATATGCTAATAATAACAGCCTTAGAATATGCCATCTTAAAATTCACTTCCAGCTATATTATTTCATTCTATATTACAAAAATATAATTGAAAATTAATGCTATAGTCTATTTGAATCATCAGTTTCTGCCATACAGTTCATCTTCTTAACATAACCATACTTAATTTTTGTACAAGTTACTTTGTTTTTTCATTAATTCATTCTATATTAAAAAAATTGCAAGCTTTATATTGTAATATGCATATATTCCTATATACATTGTAATATAAAATATTAGTTTGAAAAAAATTCCATAGATGGCAAGAAAATCAAAAAATATTTTAATCTAATAGACTTTAGTTTCACCCTGGCAAGTACCTCTATTGTATTATGACAGGTTTTTGACATCACAATTTTTATGACATTGTGTAAAGAAAATAGTTTAAATAACCAAAAATTTGTTTATTTTGAATTTATTACAGTTCTAAATATTTTTATACAATATTTTTTAGAAGTTAAAATGTAAATTATTAATAATTTATTTTGAATGGAAATACTTTATTTTCAAAAATAAAATGTTATATTAGTGGACAATGCAAATCTGCCCTAAAGCTATTTAGAAGGTTAGCTTTCTATGTAAGCAATTTAATTATAATAATGAGTATGAAATAATAGTAATTTTGCAATAAATATTGAAAAATTGTAAACTTTTAAAGTATATTTCATTACATATAAGAAAAATAAATAAACATCCATTCATATTTTTAAAAAAAATGACAAATAATAAAGATTTTGTTGATTATACAAAATTTAAATAAACTGTTTAAAAATTATGTATAATCTTTTTTTAGTCTCATTTTTTTAATATTTATAGAAAAAAATGTAAACATTTGAAATTTATTTCAGTAGTAAATAAAAATATCTATCAAATAAAGTCAAATTTATTATTTCTGATAAATAATAATGGTTTCATCTTAAAATCTATGTTGAACATGAAAACAAAGAAAGGGATGAGTTGCAAAAGGAACACCAAAAAATTAATTTATTAATAAATATTACTAATATTTATAACAAAATTAATTATATTTATTTTTTTATTTATTCACTTTTTCTCTTATTTGCTTTTGACTTATTATTTTCAACAAAGTAAGTAATTTTGGGACACAATCACAGTAAAACTATTCTCATTACCGATCATCACTTTGCATTGATTACAGCCATAATATATGCATTTTTGCAACCACATTTCAATAAATTTAATTACAAAAATAATAAATTCCAACCATAATTTTCTATTTGTTTTCTAACTTTTATAATTTTGATCTTTTTTTTAATCTTTTTTTTTGATCATATATAAGTAGCTGCTAAAATTAATAAGAACTATTGTAGTTCTTAATGTATTATATACTATTTTATGTCATAAATATTTACCTATTAATATCCCTTTTAAAATTATTCATAAAGAGTGCTTAGTGATTCTGCCTTGGTAATATTAAATAAAATTCAATTCTCTTCAGCACTTTTTATATTTGCAATAAATATAATTTCCTTTTCATAATTGTTCTTTTCAAAATGGGGTTTCTCTACAAGATCTTTAGCTGTAGACAAAAAAAAGATTCTCTTTTATTTGCTAAATGATTTGGGTATTAACACTTCAAGACATAGCAAATTCATCATAAAGAAATGAGACCCATCATAACATTTAATTTATTATGTAATATTCTATATTACAAACTTATTATATCTATCTATCTATCTATCTATTTATCTATCTATCTATCTATCTATTTATCTATCTATCTATCTATCTATCTATCTATCTATCTATCTATCTATCTATCTATCTATCTATCTATCTATCTATCTATCTATCTATCTATCTATCTATCTATCTATCTATCTATCTATATCTCTTTCTCTCTATTTCTCTCTCCCTCCCTCCTTCTCTCTCTCTCTCTCTCTCTCTCTCTCTCTCTATATATATATATATATATATATATATATATATATATATGAAAAACAAAAACCAAGTTATAATCACATAACCTGCGGCATTTTACCACAACCACTATACAAGTGTAAATTTGTTTACATAAATGACTAAAGAGTCATAATTCACTATCTCTTTCATTTGCCCACCATTAGATCAGCTGATGTCAAGCTAATTTGTTATCATCAGTGAAGGATAGAGCTAGAAACAAGATCTAAACACTGACTCCAAGTGTTTATGCAAAAAGTTTCTATCAGTTTGCAAGCATAAATTTTTCAGACCAGTAAATTCTTCAAACCCAGCCTAACAAGCCAAATACCTACATGGATCTGATCTCAGTTCAGTTTCACCACATAGTCAAAGCCTCTGCAATATATATCATTGCAAAAACCTTTAACTCTTTCCCTGCCTCTTACGAGGCTCCTCGTCGACATCTGACATCACTCTAACTCAGCCAGTTTTTATACGAAAATATTTGTTAAACACGTATTGAATTCGTTTTTAAAAGTTCTGTAAGATGGTGCCATCTTCCGATTTATTTTACAAATAAAAAATAAAAAAAATGCATTTAAACCTAAACAAAGAAGGAACATTATTTGTGATTGGTTCTTAGCATGCTCTCAGCTGAAAAAGACATTCTGATTGGCTGAAAAGAACAAAGAAACTGCCTGATCAAAGAAAATAAAGAAAAACGCTGAGATTTTCATTTCGAATACGATTTAAATTATTATAAAATTATATTTATGGAAATTAAAAAGTATTTTCAGAGAGAATAATAAAAAAACAAAATTATTTTCGAAAAATATTGAAGATTTTAGTAAAAATATTGAAGATGTAGTAAAAAGAAATATTTACTTTTCTATAACGTAAAAGTCGATCTTTTTGTTTATATTATAGCTTTTATGTTGCCGATATTGAATATTTTAGAATAAATAAATAGCAATTTATTTTTGAAAGAACTTTCGTTCTCTTCATAACCTGAAAAATTAACAATATACTTTTTATAAACGTATCTGAGTTGAATTTAATATTATAGGCGAATATGTTTTAACAATAGGCTTTGTCTTCAGTTTGTGAGTTGGCCAATTAAAAGATTTGATTTTTATCTGATACAACCAATAATAAAATTAGCGGTTAAAAGGTTAAAGGTACATTTATGAAAGACAAAAACAAGTTATAATCATGTAATCTGCTATCACTTGTATTTATGATCAATAGATGGTGTTTTAACAAAACCACTATACAGGTGTAAATTTGTTTACATAAATGACAAAAGAGTCATAATTCACTATCTCTTTCATTTGCCCCCCATCATATCAGCTGATTTCAAGCTAATTTTCTATCATCAGTGAAGGATAGAGCTAGAAACTAGGTCTAAACACTGACTCCAAGTGTTTTATGCAAAAAGTTTCTATCAATTTTCAAGCATAAATTTTTCAGACCAGTAAAGTTTTCAAACCAGCCTAACAAGCCAAATAGCTATATGGTTCTGATCTCAGTTCAGTTTCACCACATAGTCAAAGCCTCTGCAATATATATCATTGCAAAAACCTTTAAAGGCACATGTGTGAAAAACAAAAGCAAGTTATAATCATATATATATATATATATATATATATATATATAGTTATATATATATACATATATATATATATATATATATATATATATATATAGGTAAACACATGTGAACACATTTTAAGAATGTACATTCACCTATTTTTAATATTAGCATTATTGTTAATATGATTAGGTCCAACTGGCTATTATCTGAGTAGTACAGATCATTTAATGATGTTGCAGAGATACCCAGCTTTGCAACATTATGGAGTGATATTTACTGTCTGATAATGTCTGGAGGAATCCAGTCAAAATGTTTATGTAATGCTAAAATTAAAAGTAAACAAATATATTCACTTATATTTTCAAAACATATGTTCACATTTTTATCCATGAAAATCTTTGCTTTTCTCCAATAAATCCTAATAAAAGAGGTATTATAGGTTTGTTTAGCATCAGAAGGATTGTCACTTAGTAGTAATTGATAGTTTCCTGGCAACATCAAAAGATAAAATTATCTCTCTTTACATGGATATAATCTCTTAATTTCCATTTTTTATCAAACTACAAACTCATGAAAAAATATAATTCAACATATATATTATAAATGCATTAACTTTTTACCTTTGAAAATTCTGGTTGGTTGAGCAAGTTAAAACTCTAAACTTTTGTTTGGTCAATTACAAAATCACCAGTAAAAATATATTCATTTTTTAATATTAGATTTGTTTTAGTTTTCTTTGTAAAAAGCAAATTAATAATTTGTCAGATTATGAAAGTGAACAAAGTTTTTTCAATAATAAATTTCTATTTATAATTATATAGTGGTGAATCTAAAAAGAACATTTGTAACCTATTAGAAAATGCAACATACATTATTGTTTTCTTTTTCAATTTATATTCATGTAAAAGTAAAGAATTTTTACTAAAATCTTAACTATGTTTCTAAAATAATTTTATTTTCAGCATATTTTATCAAAATAACTTATAATATGTAAAAAAAAAAAAAACTAACAAATCTCTAAAACATTCATTTTCATTTTCAAAATCAAAACAAAGAAGTTAGAGTGATGAAAATTATTGAGAGGCACTCCCTTTTGTTCGAAATGAGAACCAATCAATCAGCATCTAGAAAAGACTGCATTCTCCTATTGTTGTAGCTTCAAATTTAAATATTACTGATTTTTTACTTATAAAATAATTCTAGATAGGGCAGCATCTTATGGTACTTTTTAAGCTTTAAAATGAGTGTAAATTCACTAATGATAATGTAAAAATTACCATTTTTAAGCCAATTTGTTTATAAGTGGAGATGACAGTTAATGGGTTAATAAACCAGAGAAATAAACTTACTTTTTTATATAGTTTTAATATGTAGTATAATTTATTTTGAACATTACAAATAATTAACAATATTAAAAAAATCTCCAAACTCTCACAGAATATGTGTTTTAGTAAATATGCTAGGCCTCAAAATATCTGGTTTTCATATAAATATAGTAAGCATCTAATAATGAATAAACTAAATAAGGAAAACTATTATAAAAATAGTTTACTTCTGATAAAGATAAAATTACTTCCCTTGAGAATTTCAATCCTGTTTTACTTACTTATTAAGGAAATTTATTGCTCTTTGTGATTTAGTGCAGAAGTAGGTATATATATTTTTGGATATCTTTGAAATAGTTTTTATCATTAAAGAAAAATAGTTGAATTTGTAAATGTAAGTTAATATAGTCCTATCTTTTAATTGTAATTCAAAAATAATATATATAATGAGTTCAGTTTCCATAGAAATATGACCTCTCTCCCATTCTGAAGTAATGAAACTCATATAATATTACCATTGTACTGGCTGGTTTATATTCATTGCATCAATAACTTGTAAGATTAATCTGGAACTTTTAACAACAACAACAATAAATAATAATAATAATAATAATAATAATAATAATAATAATAATAATAATAATAATAATAATAATAATAATAATAATAATAATAATAATAATAATAATAATAATAATAATAATAATAATAATAATAATAATAATAATAATAATAATAATAATAATAATAATAATAATAATAATAATAATAATAATAATAATAATAATAATAATAATAATAATAATAATAATAATAATAATAATAATAATAATAATAATAATAATAATAATAATAATAGCAGCAAGATATCTATTCTGATCTATACTAAATGGCTAGTTATATTGATTTTGAGCTGGCTACTAAAAAAAAATTATAAATCTGCTTATGACCTAAAAAAAATTTTAATATTCATTTAGCACAAACTCAAACTCCTGGTATTATGCATGACAAGCATATGTATTTACAAGTATGTGATAAATTTCTCAAAATTGGATATTGATTTGAGGATTACAGCATTTTTCTATTATTAAATGAACTTATTAATGACATTTTATTTATTAAGTTCAAATTTTATTTATTTGAAATCTTAGTTATTATTATCATGTGTCCTATATTACATTGATTGTGAATATATAGTATATGTGTTTTATTTTAAATTCTGTATACAATTTTATTGATATTTGTTGAACAGCAAGCAATCTTTATATGAGCATACTATGAGAATACGTCACATTTTCTAGAATTATTATAATAAATTTACAAATAACTCTCCTAGGAAATATTAATGTATCAATAATTAGTCTGCTACTAATATAAGATTTTCAGGACTGGGTAAAAATAATTCATTTCTTATCTGATTAGTTTATTGGTGCAAGTGGATGTTATTTATATATATATTTTAACGAATCTTAAAAAATTTGACTTGCATGTTGTCAGAGTTACATATTTAATGCTTATTACTTTACAAAGTTAACATTATTGGAATTTTGTTGATGTATTTAACAAAGTTATATTGTATTAATTATTGTGGTGTAATAAATTATGCTTCATCTGATAAAAAATATAAACAATAAATCAGTATCTATAGAAATATAATCTAACAGTTGTTAATATTGCGTTATGTTACAATTGAATTGTGTCTATTTACAGTCACTACATCCATATTTATTTAATAATAACAGTGATATATCTCTTTATTAATCGACACTAGATGGCTTGCCAAATTGGCTCTGAGCTCAATATTTAAAGAAGAATTAGAAGGTTGCTTATGACTTGGAAAAAATTTTCAAGATTTATTTGATCCGGGCTAGAATCGCAGATTATGGGTATGTTAGACATATATACTAATCATTATACCACAATACTTATAACTGTAGATATCATTTCTTTGAAAAGAACTATATACAATTACAGTTCACTTTTTTTTTAAAAAGTCACAAATAAGTATACAATTTAAAATAATTGCCAAACTTAAAAAACCGTCTAATAAATTGTTTTAAATTATATGTTTTAAGCAATTAAACTTACAGAGATAAGAAAAAATTAAAGAAAACATCTAACAGACCTTTTTCAAAGATATCTAATAGATTTTTTTTTTTGATTGTTACTTTTATTTATTTAAATTATTACACTTCAATGAATATAAATGATTGGTTTTTGTTTTCGCTAATGTTTTTTTTTCTTACTAAGAGTTAATTTGAGAAGTTTCAATCTCTCCTATAAATCTGGTCGAAATATAGATAGTAAAAACGAAAAACGAATATATTTTTAAGAACAAGAAAATGAAGATAAAACTTTAGTATATACAAATATAGATATTTATTGTATAATATCTCATTTGTTTTTTATATATATATACATTTGTTTGCATAATAAAATATCAAATTATTTGATGACCTATTGTGCTTTTCAACAAACATAAAAACTTAAATAATTGTTTTCACCAGTGTAACAAAAAAAAACCCAATAAATGACTATATTTTGAAAGCAAAAAATTAAATTAAATAAATACAAAAAAAAAAAAGATCACGAGCGCATATATTTTAATTCATTTTTTAAAAGCAACATATTTTTAAAAACTTTATTCTAACTGTGTGTGTGAGGGGAGGGGGTAACAATATGAGTATAAAAACTTCGATAGGGCAATATAACATTACAAAGGAATTCATAGAAATGATAATCAATAAACAAAATAGCAACAACAACGTGGGAATTATTAAAATTTAATGCAACTCTGAATGGCAAATAATGGAAAATGATTATTGATAGTGATTAAGTGTTACAAATGACTTAATGCCTATATATATATATATTCTAAATGTAAATATGGATGTTCTCTTTCTGAAATACATATATTGTTTTAAAATTAAAGTAAAAGGGGAAAATAATCATTAAAAAAATTGACTCATTAAAAACATAAAAGCAAATTAAAATAGTTTTTTTAACATATATAAAATCGCACAGATGGAAATCTTAAAAGAAAAATTATTTAAAAGTAAAAGATAAAAGCGAGTTGAAATAAATATTTAGAAATAAAGATAGGCATTTTTGTTTAAAAATAATGAAAAGAAAAATGTTAATTAGTTTCAATTTAAAAGTCATGTTTGAATCAAAGTGGAAATGATTGTTTTTTTAAAACATATTTGAATGTAAAACAAACTAGAGATAAAAATTAAAGATCGTATTTCCCCGCTCGGAAGTAGATTGAACAATACAAGCACCAAGTCACACAGGGGCCAGAAAGAAAAACATCTGGACCTATAAGAACAAATGACATCATGTGCGATGGATTAGGAGAATTTGTGATAAGAGAGGCCAGAAATTATAAAAGAAAAAATAATTGAATTCATTTTTTTTAAAATCAGACTATTAATCTATGTATTCCAGCTAGCTATAGTGCAGACTCCATGATGTAGAAGTTTCACAAGATATTTAGTTTCCTTCATTTGCGTTGGCTGAGGCAGCCTCCTGACCATGGTTCCAAAAGGTTTTGCTTATAGCAGTTATGTTTCCAGAAAGTATGGCTTGTAGCAGTTGTGTCTCCAAATAAACTATTAGCAAATAATATGATCAGCAAGGACGTTGGATGAAATCTGGAGGAGTCAAGACCAAATAGGAAGTATGAACTTTTATCGATTGAACTTTTTTTAAATATATCTCTTCAATAAATAGTCAATCCATAAGAAAATATAAATAATAAGTTAACTCTTATCTGATCAGCAACAGGACTCTAGATCAGTTAATAAAAATCTTATTTATGTATTAAGTTTGCGAATTAATCATTTCCATTTTTCTTTTTTGTTGTTGTTGTTTTGTTTGTTATTAAATAGTATTAAATTTAAGTTTGGTGTAGATGGCTGCGTAGATTTATTAAAATTATGTTAGTTTAAGAGGGTTTGATTTCAGACTGTTTAGTAGTTGAGTCAATACTGGTGGAGGGATGTATAGGTGTTTATCAATGTAATATGAAGCATGTTAGCATACAGGGCACTGTGCTCAAATGAATACATGGCCCAAAGGTGCAGCCATCATGTTATAATGGTCATGAATGTATTTTCCTATGCCATTGATCTCCTTTTTGCCCTATGGATTGGGACTATAAGTCAGCAAGGACTGCTCTCCTTCCATATGGAGCATTTCATTTTCCATTTTTTTAAATATATATGATTCATTCACCAGACAGATGAATATTCTTGTACTGGATGAAGATCATTCTTTTAAAATAATATCATGCTGCAGACACACATTCCTGTCAGCATGGTTTTATGCTAACATCTTCATGTTGCATTGGTTACATCTGTACACCGGGAAGCTAGTGTTGGTTTGGCTGTGAATTTTTAGCCTAAAATTAAATGTTTTGAAAAGTTTTTAATTGTGTGGTCTATGTGGCCTATCTATGCTCTACATTCTAAAATATTAAATTATATAAATTGTTCATCTGTGCAAAATTACCCAGATATCAAAACTTAAAAGTTAAAAATAATAATAATAAAAAGCAATGTTAAATAATTTATTTCTCAAATTTATTTTTATATAGGTATGTAAATAAATGTTTGTGTGATTATTACTGGCAGTGGTTTATTTTATTACCTTTTTTTTCTTTATTTGAAATACGTTTAGGAATTTAGATTTTAAATCTCAGCTTCTTCATGAGTTTATTGACTGGGGCATATCAGTTGAAGGAAAAAAAATAGTATCATAACAAGAAGTATCTGTCTACTATATAAATTTTTCAGGTTCAAATGGCCTGGTGGCACTCTGTATGGCAGATAGGGGAAGATTTCATCTTCCCAGACTGTTATAATATATAGGTGAAGAAACTATGCAATAAAATACCACAACCAAATGATCATTAAACAAGTATGGTCATTCTTATTTCAGAAGAAGAAAAAATAGAAATAGCACAAATTAAGAAGTTACAGATGAGTTTTGCCATGACCAAACAAAGTAATATGAATTACAAAAGGTACGTGTCCGTTTTTGAATAAACCAAGATGGCACCCCATATTTTTGATAAATGTATAGTTTTGAGGACCTATAATCTACATAAGATATGTTAGCTGTAAAATTAAAACAAAATTATTAAATCAATTGTTAAATTTAAAATTAAGAAGCTTTATTTCATTTTTTTACTTATAATGTGGGAAGTGATGAGTCTTTCTTAACATTGTCATATTTTGTTTCATTCAGTGTGTTTTTTTTTGTCAGCAGCTTTTTTTTTTTTTTTTGGTAAATTGTCACAATAATAAAAATATGGGACCTTTCTGTCATGGAATGTGATGCAGTAGACTATTTCCAAAGGTATTGAATCCTGCTCTCCCAAAAGTATGCATTAATGGTCATGATATGGTTGCACACCACCAACATAAATAAAAGTAAATATTATATTTATATATTTTTTGTTACTAAGTTAATCCCAAAAAAAAAAGAAGAAAATAAACTATAAATATTGTAATTAATTTTTCCACAATGATTTCTTTTTAAAAAATAACAGTAGTAAAAAATAAAATTTAATATTAAATATGACATTTCCTAGCAAGCATTTTTGTAAACATTTTTGGGGGCTCTGAAATTGTATATTTATCAAAAATATGAGCTGCATCTTGGTTTAATTGAAAACTCATAAACATTCTACAAAATTATCTATTACTTGCTGGTTTATTGATAATTTAGCACATTATCTTTTAAACACTTCAACAGCAAACATTATTTTCTGAAAGACATAATTACCAATTGTAATATTTTAATGCATTCTTTTCTCATTTTTAGAGTCATTTTGAAATAATTTTGATAATGTAAATGGACTTGACCCTTCCAGAAAGTTACTCACTCAAATTCACCACAAAATACTTATTAAAAATTTAGTTATTATTCACCCAGTTTTGCATGACCATGAACAAAGCTGGAGCAAGGGCAGTATAAATGATGTGATAGCCCAAGACTCCACATTTATTAATATCCTGTGACTGCATGATCTACATATTCTATGTAAATCAAAAAATAAAACATTTTATTACTTGTTAAATGTAACTATGTTTACTTTTTTTGCCCAAGCTATATTTTTTAGATCCTACAATGACTATCACATTTTCAACTACTACACAATGTGTATACATAAATGTTTCATAATTGTATAGTCATGTTAACCCTCTCACATATCACTAACATTATGACAGTTTTTATTGTTTTCACTATCTGAAAGTTTTCAATGTTACTTTTAATATTAACCTATTTTTTGACAGTCATGTTTAAAAATGTGATATTAAATCCATCAATTTTAAAGTTACAGTAAAAATTTTACCATTGTTTGAAAGGTTATAAAAAGTTCTGTAAGATGCTGCCATCTCTTGAATTATTTTACAAGTAACAAATCAATAAAACTGATGTCAAAGATCTAACAAAACAAAAGGGTGGTCTATCCTCATTGCTGATTGGCTGTTAGTAGTCATGAACAAAGAAAATATCTTGTCAATAATGAAATTGCTCCAAATTTTTTTGTTTCATTTTGAAAGTGATAAACAAATGTTTTAGACCATTTTAAAAGTATTTTTTGACATATTATAAATTATTTTGATAAAATATGCTAAAAATAAAATTATTATAGAAAAATATATAAGATTTTAGTAAAAATTATTTATTTTTTGAAAATGTAAAACTGAGAAAGAAATCACTGATGTCACCAATGCTTTTTAGTTGGTTACTAATTTTTCATTTTAAATTTGCCGCTATCGAATATTTTTATAATTATAAATAAAAATTTATTTTGAAAAAACTTCCATTCACTTTCATAACCTGACAAATTATTAATATACTTTTTACAAATGAAACTAAACTGAATATAATATTAAAAGATGAATATATTTTGACAATTGAGTTTGTGAATTGACCAATTAAAAGTTTAGACTTTTTCATCACTCGGCCAATAAACAAATCAGCAATAAAGATGTTAAACTATATTTATTTATCAAAATGTAATAAATTTGACTTCATTTAATATATATATATATAATTGTTTATAAATGAAGTAAATTCTAAGTAATCACATTTAATTTTAAAAATATTAAAAATGTTACTTTGTAATTAAAACAATTAGGGTTTTTCATCATCAACATTTAGAAGAAGCAGTTTCATTTCAGAAAATGAAGGAAATCATTTTTATTTGACATTTGATTTTAAAATGTGAACAAATAAATATCAATATATCATAAATCTATTAAATTATGCTTTATAAGTACAAATTTTTAAAATAATTTTGAAAAAATTGCAATATATTCTAACAGATTGTGAATGATTTCCTGATTTCATGGTTAGCAAACAGTTTGTAATTCTGAGTAATTTGAATTGTTAAAAAAACATTTTGTTTTTAAAAATAAAACATTTACATCCAAAAAAATAAGTAATAATTTATATTTTGATTTTTAATAACTATTACACAATTATTTTACAAAAATAATCATGAATCTTAATAAATATCATAAAAAACAAGTTTTTGTTACTAAACTATTTTCTCCAAGTAATGATGTAAAAGGGTGATATCAGGAACACAATTTAGATCCATCAAGGTTGGCTCTAAAAATCTTTTTAGACATCAAATTTTCATTTATCCTGACATCTATAGACTTTTCAGAATATATATATATATATATATAAAACATTTTATTTAGATATATATATATATATATATATATATATATATATGAAATAAAATGTTTTAAAAATAAAAAATTTTAAAGCTCTCAATAAGTGGCAAATTTCTCAAGTGAATTACTTTATAAGAAAGCATTAATCATTTAATGTCAAATCTCCATAGGTCAAGAATGATTTTCTTTTTTAGAAATTTTGTCTATGGAATCAGAATTTGCACACGTATATATATATGATAATATTATTAATAGATATGTAATAAAACATTGAAAAAAATAAAATATAATTTTTTGCATTATATGTATTTTAGTTTGTTTATTCAAACATTGATTCAATACAATTGCACAAAATCATTATTTACAATTTATAAATAATAATAAATAATTATTTATACATTGTAAATAGTAATTTGCATAATTTTATTGAATCAATATTTGAGTAAACAAAATACAGAGGATTTTTTTTTCTTGAATTTTTTTTTAGCAAATTCTGATTCAAAATAAATATTTTTTTAACAAAAAGAATCATTCTTAACTTAATTTATACCAATTATAATACAATATATCTATATCTGCAAATAATATATATTTTTAAATATCTAAACATTTTTATCATATGTAAAAAACCCTCTCTTCTTCCCAGCATGCAAAATTATGACAGGCTCTGCTTTTTTTCAGACCACCTCTGGCCATCATAATGGAGAAATGATCATTGCAAAAATAGATTGATATTATTACATTCAAAATTCTGTAAATAACCTTTGATTATTTTTAAACTTTTTGTCATTATTTGATACTAATTTATTACAGTTGATTTTAGAATAACAAAATTTAGAGTTATGTCAAATTAAGAAATTCTTTATGCAATTAACTTATGTGAAATAGTACAAATAAAACTTAAAAACATTATCAGTGTAGCAACTAACATATTTCATTGGCATTTGTTCAGATAGCAAGCAGGCTTAGAATCAATTTTAAATAAAATTAATAATAAATAACTTAAAAATAAATAAAAGTTATTTAAAATATCAAACCAGTTTTCATTTCTTGTAAAGCTCATCAAGATGTAATCTTTCCACTTGTCTGAAGGTTTGTGATGATGGTATATTATTTGCATTTGGAATGTTTAAATAACATTTAAAATTTTCTATACATTTAGCATTCGCTCATAGATGATGGAAATAGTCCAACATATCACATCTAATGACCTTTCCATAACTATATGACAAACTATTTTATGACAATTCCAACCAGTGGACATCATTCAAATGATAATGGATTAAAAACAAAAGTAATATATATATATATATATATATATATATATATATATATGTTATTTATATATATGTATTTTATATATATATATGTTAGTGGAAACATAAAAATGTAATTAAATTTTTATTTTTTTGTAAATTAAAAAAATTTATAATAATAAGCTTGTGTTTATTTATTAATCTTTATGTGTGTGTATATATATTACTTTTAATATTTATTAATATATTATAATTTGAATAATGTCCACTGGATGAAGTTGCTATAGAATAATTTGTCATGTAATTCTAAAATGGGGGGGGGAGCATTTTTATAAGAATCTTAATTAATAAATAAAAAGTGGTTTGATGTTTTAAACTAATTTTTATTTTTAAGTCGTTTATTATCATTTTTATTTAAGATTCATTAATATTTTATATTGAAGACAACATTATGAATAACTTTTAAATTTAAAATTCGATCTTTTGAAAGAATATATATATGTGTGTGTGTGTGTGTGTGTGTGTGTGTGTGTGTATGTGTAGGTGTAGCTAATTTTACACTGGCATCATATTTAGTAATTATTAAAGTGTTAAAAAGTTTAATAGTAGTATTTAGTTAATAGGTAAAAACCAGAAATTACATATAATGTTGGAAAAATGCATAAACAACTTGTTCTTGACCGATATATAAGCAAGTTAATTAAAATTTCTTAAATATAGCATTAGGATATTACAAGAATCCTAAAATAATTACATATTAAAAGTATCAGTATTTAATTATCATTTTATACATATTTGAGATGAATTGGAAATTTACAAAGGTGTTAAAACATATATTTCAAGATTTTATCTTGTGAGAATTTCTTAAAGCTAAATAGACTCAGGTTTTAATAATGTCTCCATAAAGTAATGTTGAAGCTTACAAATAATATTGTCCATAGTTGTCACATAATAAAAACTCAAAAAGCAGCAAAAATTGGCATTATTTCATATGATAAAAGTGATTGGATGATAATATAATGTGAATTAATTGACTAAATTTAATAAAAAATGGCAATAAAAAATTTATAGCAGCTTCTTTTATTATATATATTTATATATACATGCAAGCACAGTAAGTAAGAATTTACATTGCGAAATATTTATGTGCTGTTTTGAGATTAACTCATTGCAACTTTTTAAATATAATTAAAATTCTCTCTAATATTAGCAAATAACAATACATTTTTAAAGGTAAAAGAGATACCTCTTTATCTTCTTTCTCCTTCAATATGTCTGTTGGACTGTCTACTATCATGTTTTTCCAAAAATAAAACTGGGACTTATATTAATTTTACTTTTGCATGTACAAAAATATACATTTATTCAAATAGGAAAATCTATATTTATTTTAATACAAAAACTATACATTTATTCAATATTAGTAATTTCAACAGCATATGAATAACTTTTACTGCTGCTTGAATATATATATAATGGTTGGGATTATAATCTTATCAGAGAACTTTCTCTCCAATACAGGAATATTAAAAGTTATTTACATTCTTTTAAATTAACAATATTTAATTTTTAAATAATATATGAAACATTAATCTAGCTAGATTATTTTATGAATTGAGATTACCTTTAATGATAAGTTTTAGCCTTTTTAGAAATCAATGTTGATTTATTTACAATATATACAGAGTATTCAGATGAAAGAGGAATTCTTATATCAGACTGAATAAATGGGCATTGATAAATAAAAAGTAAAATTGTATTTGCAAGTTTATTAAAATGACTAGTTATGAATCTATCTTCAAAATAATTCTAAGTAACATTTATTCAAGTACAAAAATCTATATTTATATCTATATATATACATCCATTAAATTTATAATTCAATACATCCATCATGTGTTTCAATGAGCTAACAATCTTAACTAGGCCTTTTATTTGGAATATGGCTTATATTATCAGCATCCTGAAAAATCATACTAAGGTTTATTTTCTGGTTAGCTCTTATTTTCAATGAACATAATAGACAGCAATTTAATTATATTTAAACAATTGCAATGAATTAATTTCAAAACATTATATATGTAACAACAAAAATTACTTCTCTATATATATTCTTTAGGAGTAATTTTCATCAGAAAGAATAGTAGAACAAATATATTGACATAAATTAAAGTCTTAATGATTCTTATGGTTTGTGAATAAAATTTCCTTTTGAACGATAAATAAATAATTCTGTTGTTTTATTTATTTATTTTAGTTGGTCTAATATAATTGCAATCTTACTTGCTGAAGGACTAATTATACACAAATGTTTTTGAAATGCATTTAAACCAAACTATGAACATTTGATAAAAATACAGGTATTAGTATGCTTTACACATTAACTATATATAACTGCATGTATATTTATTGATCATTAATCAATAATAAAAAACTAGATTGTTTGTGGGTAAATAAACTGAAACAAAAATTTTAAAATTCTCCAAACTTAAAAATTTAAATTTTTTTTTCAGATTTGAATTTTAGGTCATGAATATTAACAAATGTTTTTCCCCCACTATAAAAGAGATTCTTCACATTTGAATATATCTAGGATTAAAATATTAAAAACTATCACTTGATCAGTAGGATTTGATGAATTTTTAATAATTGGGATTTTAACCTGCTGAGTAGCCACATTTAGCCACTACCCTGAGTGCTCAACTGAAAAAGTGGCTTTCTGGTGAGCAGGTGTTTGTACTAATTTTCAATTAAAAAAAATAAGAGAGAACAAAATATTCTGTTGAACTGATATATATATATATATGATCATGTGGATGTTTTATGATCTATTCTGTAAGAAAGAATCACCTTTGGTAAAAATCCATAAGTAATTGCAACTGTCATCAGTTTTTGGACTTTGAAATCAAATGTCTCTGTATTATTTGAAACAAAATTTAGCAAGAAAATTGCAATATAAAAAAATATTTTGTAATATTTTCTGACTCTGTTCCCACTAGAGGAATTTGGAGATTTCTTTATATAGATAAACATTTTCTTAGAAATTCTATTATCCAGGTTAAAATTAACCATTTTGCTGTTTGACATCTCTTCATACTTTTGTAAGTGTATTTTATTTTTCCCATTCAATCCCTTCTTTCCATTTACTATTACCAAACCATCCTATCATTAAAGAAATATTCTTTTTTTTTCTATCCCATTTTAATAAAAACTCTTTCAGTCAAACATAATATCACTCTTTCAATATATATATTTTTGGCATAAAAATGGAAACAAAAATCACAAATGCTTTATCTTCATGTTTTTTGTGTTTTTGTCAGTCATTTCTCATCCCCCCCCACCCTATTTAAACTCCACTATATTACATTTAGCCACCAATGCCAACTTTCACTCTTACTTTTATTTATTTTTAATTCTCAGAATAATGTATAATATTCCTATTTTAATAGTTTGCATTCCCAAATTAGATTTGCTATATTTTCTATTCTGTACCCACAAAATTTTTAATTTAATTTTTTTACATCACTTCTTGACATTCAGATTTTTTTTAGATCTGCACCTAATAATAATATGCTGTTGCTTTTTGGATTTTATCATTTTTATTCTTACTTAATTGCATTTATTTTAATTCATGACTCCCACCCTTTATAACTGCATGTCTTTCCCCATCACTTATAATAAATAACGTAGAAGAACTATTTGATTTTTTACTCAATATAAGTACATAAAAATAAATTTTCTACCTACTGACTTTTACAATATGTGATATGTTTTAAAATGTCTTCTATGTAATAGTATATAAAGATAAAGTTATAAGTTTTTACACATAAAAATTTATATATGTGTTTAGAATTTCTATAACTTAATGTAAAATGACTTTTTCTTAGATAAACTCGGAAATTTCTGAGCACTGGACATATGTCAAAAGTCTTTGTTCATCTTCTGCTGTGATGTGATGCAATGCCACTGTGATTACAGCTTAAACAGAGTCAGAAATCTCTCAGCCACTATGCTCAGAGAAACCTATTAGCCACTTTACTTTCCCTTTTCATTTTCTGCCCTAAGTTTTTCCCATATTCTTCTCTATTCTGCTCCATGCCATTTCCATAACTAATCTTTGTCAACTCCATAACCTTTCCCAAACTCAGCATAAACACCAAGAACCCACTTTCTGCATAATCACTAATGCAAAATAATATAAAGTGTCTACTATAACATAGTGCATGAAACTAATACTACTAAAGTAAATAAATTACTAATTATTTATTTAACAAATGTGGCTTCAAAACAAGAGTCATTGCATCATAGAAGGAATTTTATGCATTTCACATTATCAATATTCTTTTAGATATTTCTAAAAATGATATATATTGATGTGTGTATGTATTAAATAAATAGATGCACTTAAGCACACGAGCAAAAAGACCTCATTAAATAGTTAAGGGAGAAAACACTAAAAGATTATAAGATCTTAAGGTATTATACATTATTCCTTATAGATAAAATTTTAATCGGATTCTTTTTAAGATCTTATAAGCTTGAAAACTTTAAAACAAATACAGGAAATGATAAATAGTGAAATGCATTTACGATTATACAGAATAAAAATGGCTGGTCTATTCAGAAGATGAAAAACCTTTCAATCTCAAAAGAACTCTCAAATGTATATAAAAGCAAATAAATTCTTTTTTAAAAAAGCTAAAATTAGCAAGAGAATATAAAATTTATAGTTAAGTATATATACGTTGTAGGTAGTGGTCGGTTTATATGTATTCAGAAAGCCGTAGTCAAGCCAGCTAACCATATATAATAATCCATAATATACTATTCAATTATTTATAACCTATAAGGTAAGGGAGGGGCATTAATCTGTACTACCCAGGCAAATAGTGGGAGAGTAATCTTTTTTATCCTTTCTTTTTGAAGAATTGATGGAAAGGTTTTGCCAAATTTAAAGGATAATTTGACTTCACTTTTAATTTATATGTATAATTAGATTACTTTACATCATTAATAAATAAAAACATAGTTTTAAAAGAAACTAGTAATGATAGATAAAAATAATAATACAATAACTGGAAAATACATAATTATCTTATATTTTCTATAAAGACATTAATTAAATAAGAATTTGAGAAAAAGGGTAGACATTTTTTGCTATTCTAGAAATCTGTAAGATTCCATGTGAAGAATGCTAGGATGCATATATAGCGATGAATAATCATCTCATCAGTATTAGAAGAGATGAGAAGTGTAATACACATTTTTCATAGCATAGACAACCAGATAGGCTAATCATCATTAGAAAATATTTAGGGAGAAGCTACAACAATTTTGAAGAAATTGGATTAAACATTAATATGCTGAAATTCTTCTATATATAAATATTTCATTAAACAGTTTAGTTTAAAATCAATTATATGGGATGTAATATATACCTTATTTAAATATTAAAAATAAATAACTAATTTTCAATTCAATCACACAAACTTTATGGCCTTGGATCTAATATTATTCTTTATTTTTTGATTTTGATTACAACAATTAGTTATATGTATGGAGTAACCAAGAAATAACCTCTCTACCCAATTAAAAACAACTGTTAGTTTGTAAAAACATTTATGTTTTTTTAATATCTTACATAGATGTTCCCTAAAATTCAAATCAACCACATTACATCTTTTACCTATGAAAACCTTTCCTACATTTGTATCTATGAAATCTTCTCTTCATCATTATTTATAGGTATATAAGTATTCTCTCTTTTTGCTATTATTATTAGCCATCACATTTATGCAAACTCCAGGAAATCTTACCATTTGAATGGCAATTCTCCAGATTGATTTATCATCCATTTGGTTTTTCATATTCTTCAAAAGCATCTGCAGTGTTGTGAAGATGAAGTCTATCCATTTTATAAGCATTTTCATCAAACACCTTTCTTAACATTATATACTTTTTAATAAATTAGATTGTCTCTGCAGAACCATAATTGACTACTGATATTCATAACATAATAAATGGTTTTTAAGGAGAGACTAAAGTATGAATGTTAACAAAAAAATCACTTGATGCTTTATTAATTAAATATAATTAGAACTATTTTGGTAGGAAGCAATTTACTCATATTATCCTATACAAGCTAATGGACTTATCTTTGGATGTAAAGCCACTTTCCAGGAATAGTTACAAAGTCATTAACTTTATATTTGGGTATTCATATTTACAGAGTTGCTCTAGAATGAAAAAAAACTTTGCCTTCAAATATGAACTATTTCAGAGCTTTTTACACATTTTTCATCTGTAAACTCTTTTGCTAATATAAAAAAATATTATCTTTGATATTATTTATGATCCAAAATAAGTCTGTTTTGTTATGAACACTTATTATTGTGTAGGTCCACATTTTTTACTGAAGTACATGCAGAAAATTATAATAGTCTATGATGGCTATCTTTTCAAAAACAAGACAATTAATAAAAAAAAAATTTCTTTATTTAATGAGTCTTTTTAAATGTTTCCACCTTTCACATGACTTCGAAACTTTTACATTAAAAAGCAATTTGACTTTAGCAGGTTTTAAATAGATATATTTGTACTATTTTGTTTATATATAGGTTTAAGATTATCAAAAGATAGGTTGAAAAGAATGATATAAAATAAATCTATTTTTTTGTTAAAATATTATTAGTAATTTTGATAAAAAATTTTGAATAATAAATAATCATATTTATATAAAATTACTTTTTTAAAATCCTTTTCCATAAACATATTGTTTATTTATTATATTTTTTTATATTTAGATTTATTCATTTTATGAATGGTTATCAGCTGAATATATATCAAAATATTATATAAAAAAATAATTGTATAATTAATTGTTTAAGCGGTTATGGATCATTCAAGCATGCATTTAGCATCTCCAGGCCGTTCATGAACTGATTTTTTAAAAATATTATTTAGCCAAAAATATCAAACCAATTATCATTGGCTTTTTCAGTTTACTTTCATACTCTGCAAATTGAAGCAGTAATTCATTTTATTTATTCTAGTCTATCATCATCTACTTGAAATTATAGCAAACTATATATATAAAATAGTACTCTATATCCACATCACAGTTAAAGATCCATAGAACATGATTTCAGTTCTGTTACTTATAGTGTTCACTTTTTAAAAAATTTCTGAGTAATAATTCATTTTGTTATTTTGGCCTGTATGATTTAGTACAGCTGCAGCACACAGACTCTTGAGCTCTTTATCTATGGATTATAATTCCAATTCTGTCATTTCTGAAGTTTAAGGGACATATGAAATAGGATAATTCCTTTAATCAGATAAAGTGGATTGGCTTGACATACAAAAAGGTAACCATATTTGAGAGTTTATTTTAAAATGATTGTTTAGTATCTCCTGAAATTTGTCCTAGTAACATATTCAAACATGATTGTTCCATAAAGTATTTATATTTGATCAGCAATAAAAATCATTTACATGTAATTCAAATTATTAGTATTTAATTTAAATTATTATTTGAAATGATAAATGGGCTTGATTGAATTGTAAACTAAGATCATTGCTAATATAAAGTTTCAGCCTTTTTGGCTATCAATACTTGATTTATTTACAATATATATAGTCAAAGATCAGATGAAAGAGGATCTCCTTTTATCATTTAAAATGGACTGATAATAGTGTACGAAAGGGTACATGTATTTGCAAGTTTATTTAAAAATGTTTATTTATCTGCTTCTCCAATTTGTCCTAGTAACATACTCAGACGTAATTGTTTCAGTAAATATTTATATTTTATGTAACTAAATAAAGAAATTTCTAAACTGCAATATAAAAATTTTGGATTATACTGTGAAACCATGAATTATTCTAAATTTTGTTCCAAGCTTCTTCAAAGATAAATGTATATAGTATATAATAGCTCACTTTTTGTTGATAAATATTGATTAGAATAAAGTACATATTGTTTATTGAACTGCTAGTGTGTGTGTATATATATATATATATTATAATGGCATGGAGGCATGAAGGGCACTTTTTAACAGATAGGCCACAACTAATGGAATGATCAATTTATAATGGTATAAGGGGAAGTTAAAAATGTGAAAATCTAAAAAAGGAAAAGAGAGAAATTTACTAATCATTATGATAATGAAATTCGATAAATAAGTAATGAGACTTTTATTAACATTTTCGTTTATTCCTATATCTGCATCAGTTTACAAATGTAAAAAGAGTTTATATATTAAAAAATTAAAGGAAACTTTTATTAATTTCAAAATATATTTAAATAATCAAATAATCTATGATCTCAGGGCAAGTATAATATTTATTTTAAACATGGCATGTGACTAGAATCTGTTGTAATAGTTGAGCAAATGATAAATGAAACAAAATATGAAAATAAACTAATAAAAAAATCATTTACATTTTATTTACAATAAAAATGAGATACAGAGACACAAGAATAAGTTTATCAACTTTAATCACTTCAGTTGTAATTTATGATAGTATTTACAATGAGAAAGCAAACAAATATCATGTAAATCTTATAAATCCTGTCAAAGTTCTGGGAAAAGAAAAACCAAAGAAAAAGATGCCATTAATTACTCTTTAAATATATTGATTCAAACAGTTAGTAATCTTTTGGTTTGTTTTTCATAAAATATATATAAGCATAAATACAAACTACCTATCTAGATCACTCACCCAGGCACATACTGTTACTTATGTGTATGCATATATATAATCTTGGATTGAAAATTAATTTATCTCACATGATAAAATCTCTTTAGAAGTTCTAAATAATAATAAAACATAGCATAGCAATAATAAATGTATCCAAAAATATGTCCTTTGGGTTTTATAAAGATTCAACTAAAGTTTGATTTGCATAAAGCCTTTGGAAACAGTTTTTTTATCTTGGTCTTCTTGAAGTTAATGAAATTCAAAATGTTTAAAATGCGGTTAAAATTTTATTGAGCTGAATTTTGTATCTTACTTAAAAGAAAGTCTCTTATAAAATGATGAAATATTTTTGGAATGTCACCTATTGATCTCCATAGTAAAATAAACAACTATTCTCTGAGTCTTCCTTCAGTAATGATAGACTTACTCTTATTTGTAAGTAAAACTATCTTTTTTTAGATTTCTTGAAGAAATTTTATTATACAATTGGTGTTAAGATAACTATTATTTCTGATGAGTAAAGATGAAATCTTATATGCTACATTAGCAAGATTATAGAAAAAAATACAGTAATCAAGACCCCTCCTACTTTATTAGTTTTTAGCCAAACATGTTTAGATATAGCTGCTTAGAACACTTTGTTTTATGAATAAATGAGATCTCTGAAGCCTACAAAAGTTGGTTTAAATGTAAATAAGTTTTTTCTCTTTTAAAATGTATTAAGATCTTTTTAAATAACTGCCTTGACATAAGTATTGTTATAATCTTTTTAGAATGACTTCCATGTGATGTGATATCAGATTGCCTTTATATAATTTTTATAGAGTTATACACATACCTTTTTAACTATTTAGAATGCCCAGGATTAAATGAATATTTTTCAAAATATTTTAAATAATTTTATACAAAATGTGTGAAAGTTGAATATATTATAAAAAAGAAAAAAACTTCCAATAAAATATAAAATTTATTTAATAATCTAACTAAATGCATACAGAAATAAATAATATAATTGAATTAATTTAATTAAGATTTGGTTTATGATTGTGATTTCTTTTGATATTTATTTATAATTTATTTGGTTAATTTAATAGAAACAATCTGAAAATATTTATTGACTATTTAAATATACATTTTAAAATAAAAACAAACTTGCATGGGAATAAAATAAAATAGACACATTTTTTTTTTATTTTAATGTAAAATATGATATAGGGATATATATAAATTATAATATAAACAAAATTTAAAAAATAATGTAATTATGAATAAATTAAGAAGACACATATACATATAGTGTGTGCACACTCATGTATTCACTAAAGCAATAAGAAGACTAAAAAATCTAACTACTATAATTTTATTTTTAAAATAAAGTAAATAGCAAAATATCTAGTTTTTGTCACTTTTAAATACATTCTGTGTGATATTCTTTTTCTTGAATATTTTTTTCTTATAGAAAAATAATAGTGGTCTTGTATCAAGAGATTACAATTTTGCTAATTATTTTGATGTTTTAATTAATAGCAACTTTTAGTTATATTCTATAATTTTTTAAAACTTTGTTATTATGCTCAGAAAATATTTTATTACATAAAACACTGCACATCAAATTTGGAAAAAAGAATAAAATGTATGTGCTTTCAATATAAAGCAATTTTTTTTACTAACATATATAATAATGTATGGCTATCCAAGATAGATAAAACTATTATTAGTTTATTGTAAAATTTATTTATAATTTTACTTTGTTTTTTAAACATAATCACTTACAGTGATCAGAGAAGAAATATTTACTGTTTAAATATTATAAAATTTGTGAATTTTAATAGAATTTTTGTTTATTTATACACATTTTTCTTTGGATAGCATATAATTGAAGTGTTGCATTTTATTCAACTACCCTATATACATAAGTGCATGTAAGATTTTGTATATGGGTGGTAGTATATAATGATCAGTGATTATAAAATAGAACATATTTAGCCAATCCAACTTAATTTTATTATCATTGATCTTATATCATTATTATCTATCTTTAATAGCTTTATTCCAGGCTGAGAATATATAGATATATTTAGTGTGTACATATAAATAATAAACAGATCAAAGGTCTCTACAACATACTTCTATAGAAGAACTATGAAGATGACAGCATTATTTAAAAAAATTTGCAATTGTTGGTTGATGATGATGATTGCCTAAAAGAAACTCTTAAATTTGATTTTAAAAACTGAAAATAAAAATTAAATTTTGTTTGGCAAAGATTCGAATTCATTTTAAGAACAAGTAGATATGATTACCATTAAATTAAAATATGTAATGGTAGACGTTTTATTTATTTCAAGGGTATTAAGCTTTTTTTTTTTAATTGTTTATATTTATCTGTCGGGAGTATTAAAATATATATATGTAATATTGAAGCATAAAAAAACCTTGGTATTTTTGATTATTTATTTTTCTTTTTCTTTTGCTTCTGGGCACTTAGAAATAATTTTTGCTGCTGAAAAATCTTGACTTATTTAAACTTTATGCAAATTTTGCAATAAATTTTTCAATAAATATTTAACAAAATTTGATTCTAAAAAATTCTCGCTTTTTTGTATCGAATGGTTAAAAAAAGCAATAATGACAGAGAACAAACAGTATATAATATTTCTAATAAATTAAACATTACATAACGCTAAATGAAACTCAAATATAGCAAAGGAATACAGACGAATGCTAGAAAGTTTCAACAGCGCTACCTGTTTTTAGAAACACAAAATCATTGTCATCATTTTTGATATCACTCCATGGCAAAATAAAGATTTAATGAGTTTAATCCACTTCCACAATTCATAGATTTTTTCCCTCTTCATCTCACCAATGGTCTTCTTTATCTACTCATCTAATTAGAATTCTCTTTTGTAAGTCTTTTGAAATCTTTTGGGTTTTAGTTTAGAACTTTACTTGCCCATTTAATCATCATCACTTTGTATAAAACACAATAACATTTGCTTTTTAATTCTTTCAGATATATTAGTAATACTTATTTGTTCTCTTATCTATTATTTCCTTTTGTTAATCATTGTTAATTTCAATTTACATCTTTCTGTATTTTGTTAAGATTTTCAATCATTGCACTGCTCAATTACTAAGTATCCAAGTTTCAGACTCATAAATAATCGCTGGTAAAATACATTTATTAAGACTTTCCATTTCAATATCTATTCGTATTTTTTTTGACTCTGGGTTAAAAATAAGATCACGGATATTTTTAAGATCACAGAGAACTATTAAAAGCAGTTCAAATTTCATTTTATTATTAATTTCATCAACATGTTTCAACAAGTATTAATAAATTTACCAAGCGCTTCTAATATAGTAATGAATTCTTTAGGACACACAAGTAGACTTTTTTTATTCATTCATCTACCAATATTGTAATTGATATTTATTTTAGGACTTCCACTGCCCGACTACTGTTATTTTCTTTGGCAACTCATCTAACACAATACCATTTCTATTTCTTATGATAATAATACTTCTTTATTTCCTTGATCACATATTTCTTTTTGATTCACCTTTATCAATTAGCATCTATTATTATCTCTCTATACTTTGCCATTTTCTTTAGTCATATTTGTATTTTCCTTTTTTTAAATCTCTAGTTCTACATTGTTATTTTCACCTGACAGCTTTTGTAAAATTATTTCTGAAAACATTACCACCTTCAAAATCTTGATAGCTGTAGGAAGCTTGAAAGTCTGAGTTGTCCCTTATAAATAATCTCCATTTACTTTTATTCTTTTTATTTTTTACTTTAATACAAAAAAATTTCCAAACTGTTGTAAAATGATTTGGAAAAATATGATCACACTGTTATAGACTTTTAACAATAATAAGTTTTATCTCTGATGGTTTTTTTTTTGCCCAGATAGATATTATGGTACTAATTTAGTGTGTTTTCTTAGACATTTTGAATTTTAGGAAGAGCCCCAAAACCATCACTGACACAACCAAATGATAAAGGATGTGAGATAATACTGCCTAATTTTTTTTAAAACAAATGTTCCAGATATTTTGTTCAAACAATATAAAAATTGCAATTTTCACTACAAATTAAAAAAAAAACACTTTCATAAAATAAGCATAATCACATGACCAAAAAGTCAAATAACTTTCAAAATCAAGTAGAAATATTTATAACAAAGAAGTAACAAAAAAAAATTAGCAAACCATTTAACAAAAAAAAATCGAAAATCAATAAAGAGTATTTAATGTAACAAAAAATTAAAACCAATACTAAATATTTTATTTTTAAAATATGACATATTAAAAAATAATATTTAGCAAATTTTAGTAATTAAAAAATAATCAAAAAATTAGTCTAATCACTTAACCAAAAAAAAAAAAAATCAAATATCTATCAAAATCTAATACCAAAATATCAGTAAGTAGGATGTGACCAAAAAAATTACCAAAATTATAAATGATTCTAAATTATTTTACTTTTAAAATAGCATATCAAATGTATAATGGCAAAATAAATTACTAAACCAAAATTTAAAAAACACTAACATAATCAATTACACAAAACACAATTTAGCAAATATTATTATTTATAAAATAAATAACTGTTTAATTACTTTTATAATTAAATGAACAAGGCTAAAAATTTACCAAAATTATAAAAGAATAAAACACATATCATTAATGGCAAAATAGAATTTGATATTTCATCAAAAATATTTTTTAAAATGGTGTTTATAATGTTCATCAATAATAAATGTTATTTGAAATCAACAAATATTAAAATCAAAACATAATGAATATTTTTTTAAATGAAAAAAAAAATGGGAACTTTGCAGAACAAAAAAGTACAGGTGGTGGAACATTTCAAAAATAATAGTTTAGTAGATAATATTTGACCAAAATAAAAATAAAACAAATTAAGGAATATAACTTACACATAATAAATATTGAAATTAATTTTACAAGTAATAAATAAAACTATAAATGCATATACAAGATTAAAAATATAAAAATTTCAAAAGCAATATTTAGCAAATATTAGTTATGAGTAAATGATAAAAAAATCACATAAGCAAAAAAACACACACATTACTGTCAAATATATAAAACAATATTTAACAAATAATAGGAAATGACCAAAAAAAATCATGTCATTACATGATCAAAAAAAACCCAAATAACTCTAGGGATCAAAGTATTACTAATTAGAAAATGACCACAAATATAACATAATTACATGATCAGTAAGAAAATGAAATTAATTCTCATAATCAAATTTCTAAAATATTAGTAATTACAAAATGACAATAAAATTAGTGTAATCATGTGAACAAAAAAATTTTTAAAGGAATAAAATTATTGGCATTATAAAAATTAAAAACAATACTAAAGTATTTTACTTTTGAAATATGATGGTGGAACATAAACATATTATGGCTATTGTAAATATGGCAGCCAAAAATGCATAAACTATCAAAGGCAGTAATGCCATCAATTTAAAGTATTTTAATATTATACCTAACAAAAAAGCAATAATTCAACATTATTGCAAGTAAAAAAATACTAAAGACAAAACAAGACTGATTTTATGTTACATAAAAAATAAAACAAGCCCCATATTTGAAATGTTATCAAAAGTTCAATTATGAGATGTATTAAAATTCTAAGATAAAATGGGAGAATACAGAAAAAAGTGCATAACTAATAAATTCAATTACAAAAAAATAGCTAAAATGAAACTATTTTAATTTTTTAATTAACAAATACCACATTTTAAAAGAAATGTCATTAAATGTTTAATTACAAAAGAAATATTAGTCATGAATGTAAACATTGTATAATAAATTCTAAAATTAATAAATAAAACTACAAAAACATATTACATGTAATTAAAAAATAAAAAATTTCTAAACCAACATGAAATTAAATAGTGTTTACATTACCTCAACAGTGTAGATGCTGGTGTCCTATTCCACATGAAAGTCAGATAAAAAATTTACCATGGCTACTTTGTCATCTGAAAGGAGTAACCTTTGAAATCATTTTTAGAGAATAAAAAATATCTGACTAAAAAAATTAAAACAACGTAACATGAACATTTGCATGAGTAAAATCCGTATAATAATTACATAAAAAATACTTTATGTTGATTAGTTTTGACTAGTATATAAATATATTATCAGTAAATATTTGAATGGGGAAAGAATGATTATTTTCAGAATTGTTCTCATTATGTAACGTATCCTATGGTTTGGCATCCTAAGTAAAGCAAGATAAAAATGTTTTGTTCACCAAATAAAACTAAAGCAGAAGATTTTCAAATCTATAAATATTATATATTTGTTAATTGATTTTTTTTTAAATTTGATGCCATTGTTTTGTTTGTTACAAATAATAATAAATATCTGTTAAGGTTTTTTTTTTAAAATTTTGTTTTTATTTTTATTTATTTTAATATTTTTTGTTTGTTTTTTGATGTGATGGCAAAATAATAGTGATTTTTTTTTCTTTTCTTTTTTTTCATGTGTCACAGCATCGGCCGGGAAGTGAACCCGCTAATCCCAGACAACTGCTTGTAAGGTAGCTATGCTGACCTCTCAACCACCGATGCTTGACAAAAAAAATAATAATGATTTCAACCTCTAATCTTCTATTTAATTATCTATTTATCAGCCCATCTATTTAGTCTTTCTTTCTATCTGTCTTCAGTCATCTATCTTTACATAATCAGAGATTGACATCATTGCTATTTAGCCACCACATCAAAAATAAATAAAACAATTAGCAAATATTAAATGACAGGCAAAACTCATTATACGTATTGCCACACACCGCAAGCTAGAGTAATCAATGGATGCCAGAAGGCTTGTGCATAAAATTCACATCTAGTGCCTACCCATCCAACAGTTATACACAAACATAAGAAGTGGTGGTCATGTGATGTTTATTGGTTCAAATATTAAATGACAAAACAAAAAGAAAAATAAATTTTCCAAAAACATAACAGGTATTTATTATTAGAACAATAAACAAAACAATGACATAAAATTTTAAAATCTCAATTAACAAATAAACAATATTTATAAATTTTTAAAAAACATACCTATTTTAATTTTTTTTGATGGAAAATCATTGCTATTTTTTTTTTCTGTTTTATATTTATATGCTAAACCTTTGAAATGCTTCACATAATAAAGACAATTCTGAAAACAACCGTTCTATCTCTTTTCCCCTTCAAGTATTTACTGAAAGTATTACATCTAAGTATAAATGATCAAAAATAACCAACATAAATTATTTTCCATATGATTATTGTAGAGGTTTCACTCAAGCAAAATTTGTTTAATTTTTTAGTAGCAAATTTTTTTCTGTCTTTCACATGGAGTAAGATACCAGTTTGCATGCCATTGAGATATTGGTTTCATAATTCTTTATTTTTTAGTTATATACAAAAGTTTTTATTGTTCCATTTATTAATTTTAATTATTATTATACACAGCATAAATTCATTACTAATATTCTCATAATTAAACATTTGATGACATGTAAAATGTGATTCTCAATAAATATAAAATTACTTTCATTTGAGCCATGTTTTTTTTTTATAATTGAATGAGGTTGTGTGCTTTTTTCAGTATTCTGCCACTTTGTCTTAGAATTTTAATATATTTATTATAATTGAATATTTGATGATAAATTGTGATGCTTGTCAATTGTAAAATTAAAATGCTTTTGTTTTAAATCATTTTTTCCATGAATGAATTCATTAAATTATGCACTTTTCTCTGTACTCTGCTACTATATCTTAGGATTTTAATATATCTTATAATTGGACTTTTGATGACTTTAATTTATTGCTTTTTTATTAATTGTAATAAAAAATACTTTAATTTGAAGTCAAGCTTGCTTGTTTTAGTTTATGTAATTTTTTTTCAACAGTTGTATTTATATTAGGCCAGCATGCATTCATGTTCTTATCATATTTTAAAAATAAAATACTTATATTGTTTTTAATTTTTTTTATAATGCTAGTTATTTAATTTTTTAATTTTCATTGGGCATGTGATTGTACTATTTTTTATCATTTGCTAATTACTAATATTTTTGATGTTTGATATCTAGAGGTATGTGGGGAGAGGGTCAAGTAATTGCACTAATTTTTGGAGGGAAGACTGTTACTTAATTATTAATATTTTTGACATTTGATTTTTGGAGTTATATGATTTTTTGATCATGTCATTAAGCTTATTTGTAGAAAAATTCTGAGTTTTTTTAATTTTTTAATAAAAATTGCAATTTTTATATATATTGGATAATATATCTGGAACATTTTGTTTTAACAAATTAGTGAAATTATTTCCTATCTTTTATTGCTTATTTGTTTGTGTCAGTGGTAGTTTGGGGGGTTTCCCTAGAATCCAAAATTAATAGAGAACACATAAAATTGGTACCAATGTTACTTTCTTAAATAGGAATAAAAAATATCAGGGACAAACAATAAAAGAATGTTTTGTTTCAAGACAATTTGAGGCCTTTAATACTAAGCAGAATAATTTATAATTTTATAAATCATTTTTCTATTGGAATAAATAACAAGTACTGTTATCCATGATTTGAAAATATTTGCAATGAATGAGAAATTAATTTTAGTGCCTCTCATACAGATTTTATCTTTAATATCAAGATATTATTTAAGAGTGACTAATATAATAAGAAAACAAAGATTATGACAATATAATAAGAAAACAAAGATTATGACATTAGAGTCAATAATTGATGCCAAAACTAATAATGGGGGTATAGAAGTGATTGACAGTTTTGCCTCTTTACTCTGAAAGAATCCAGTAGATTCATGATAATCTAATACTGGGTAAAATTACAAGAAAAAACCTTTTGATGTGAAAACATTTTTAAAAATAAAAATCAGAGTTGTTTGTGTTAAAGTATTTAACATGATTTCCTGTGGATATAAAAGTTGGACACTAAAAAAGAAGAATAAAAAAAATATTTATATTTAAGGACTGTTATGAAAAATTTTAAGAATTTCAATAATAGCAAAAATGTATTGAAATGAGTACTTGATCAAAATAAACCTAACTGCTTGAAGTGTAAATGATAAGTTTGAAACTGTTCTAATTTGGTAATATCATGAGATATTTTAATTTATTGCAAAAAATGTTTAATGCTTGAAAAAAATAGAAGTGAAAGAATATGAGAACATTATGAAATGAGATAAATAATAATAATATCTTCCATGATTTAGTACCATAATTGAATGGCGGATTCTATAGTCCATGGGGACATCAGTTCTCTCTAGGTGTTCCGATTTTTTATAAATATGTCTGAGCAATAAACTATTTAATTCTTTCCTTGTTTATTACAATAACGAAAATATATTTGAGTAGTCTTAGAGTCTCACAAATATTGGAGCATTTTAAAGATACATTATTCATCAGGAGTCGACATTGACTTGAAGACAGTTAATAAAAATAATATAAAATGAATCTAATAATTGATTGGGGGAAGTGGAATGTATTTGTAGGCGAAAGATAATATATGCTTCAATTATTATTTTTATCGGTGAATAAACAGAAATAATATATTAAAACTAGCGCACTTTTAAATGATCATAAAATTTTACTTTTAAAAAGACGGTAAACATCAAACAAGTAAACATTATCGGTCAAATCACAAAAATCACCGTGTGAGCCCGCGTGATTTAATCATTAAATAGAATTTATGTTGTTTCCAACAAGTTACAGATGTCATGCTCTTAAAAATTATGAAATGTTTTATTACAAATTCAATTTATTTATAAAACATTAAAGGTGAAAAAATTTTCCGTTAAATAATCTGTAATAATTTTCTTTTCTTACACATGAATGACACGATTCCTATTTTAAATGTTGCTCTCTTTATGTTTTATTTCAAATGTTATATATATAATCAAATCCGGTAAGTAATAATAAAAAATATTTACAATCGTAAATATTTTATAAATAAAAAAGATAAATAAGAAAGTCGTGAGTGGAAAAGAGTTAGCATAACTGATTCCCATAACAAGCCTGATAAGTAAAGCCGTGTTCTTTATTATTCCTCTGTAGGAAAAGGGACAATCAGAGAAGCATTCGCCCTGAAATAGGCTGCATAAAGGCTAATTTATCTAAACTATTGTAAAACGAGCCAGCTAAGAATTCTTGTCTCATTTGTGGAGCAATTACAATTTAAATATATCGATATTTTTAAAGTACTTATAGCTAAAGGTTACCATTCATCCTACTTTAGAAAGACGTCTATAATTTGATTCTTAGTGCTTCTACCGTTAAAGAAATTTAATTCTCAATTTCATATGTAATGGATTGTAAAATCCGTTCAATGAATGTCTATATTAAATGTAATTTTTATATTGTCTGTAAATAATGGATGAAATATTAATAGACATCCAGCATCCACTATTTCCATATCAACAGTTTTAATTATGACCAATTAAAAAATACTACATAAAAAGTAAAAATAATTAGAAATTAATAAAAAATAAACTTTTTGCATTTTAATTTTTTAGTTAACAATTCATTTATAGTATGAATATACCCATATATATATATATATATATTTGTTATTCACATTTTCAATATATTGAACCCTGCCAATAGGAGAACGACCCCTAAAAGTTATGCCATGTCCCCACATTAGGCTATACTAAGACTTTATCTAGGTATCATTTAATAGTCTTACCATTTTTTCAACTATATTTAATCAATTGTAACAATTATGAGACTCATTTATCCTGTTAACAAAATTGCATACCTTTTAACATTAAATAAATACTAAAGTATTTATCCAGTGGCATAAGAATACCCAGACACCCCTCCATATTCAGTATCTAAATACTCTCATGACTAACGATAATGTTAAATTAATAGAATAAAACATCTATAATGGTGATATTTAAATTAATCTGCTCAATAAGTTGTATTGTTATTTTATTGTGTGGTAATATTTTATTATTTTACTTTTATAACACTGTCATTAAGAATAACCATAGTAACAATATTATTCTAAGGAGATCTCAGGATTATCATTGATCATAATTGACTATTTATACAATCTATAAAATATCAAGAAAAAATTTACTGAACTCTATAAGTAGTATGTATCTGAGAAATGACTCGTAAGATTTATCTATAATTAAAACTGTATCACTATTTTATTTTAGGTTTTCTATTATTGTAATAATCATGTCAAAATTTAAATAAAACTACTTCCTAAGATGATTTCTTAACAATAAATATACTTTACTATATTTGCAATGTATTTGAGGATGAATGATGTGATTAAAGGAGTTTACAATAATGTAATGTTCCATTTAATAAAGATTTATCTAAATAATTGTGATACAACATCTTATACTGGATCGATTGTTTTTCAGATTTTCTAATCATACTTTTGGTTAATATGCATATGATAATTAGTACTCTCTCATGATGGTGTAGTAATGATGATGTTCCAAAAAAAATGCAACTTCAGACACTTAATGTAACTTTTAAAACATTAAATTTAATAACATTTTATGTACAAAGTTTAATAAAGTAATAAAATCAGTAGATAAATTAACATAAAACAACAAAAATTTATATAACAATATACCTAAAAAAAATTTATACATTTATATTCCCCTTACTTGCAATGAGCTATTCCCCATAAAATTTCTTGACAATACAATCAAATATAATACATATTGAATTTTATTACTTGTATTATTAAATAATGTGTGTCTTAAACAATCAATTACCTTTTTTTTTTAATAATGACGCCCTTTTTTTATTAATTACCCTTCATAGATTGCAATGAAAACTAGAAAATAAAAAATATGGATTGACATTTTAGTCTCAAGTAAAATAATTTTATTATAATATTATGATCGATTATGTTTTATGTGTGTTTGTTTTGTGATATTAGCCATTTGAACCCTCCTTTTACCATATTCTTAATTTTCTTATAGGTTTATCACTTAACAATATCATAAAACTGCAATAAATCTTTTTTTCCTTTATATCCAATCTAGATATTTATCTCTTCGTGCCTAATCTTTAATTACCATTCAGAATATTTGTTGAATATATATAAGCCACTTTCTAGTGTTAACTGCATTAAATAAAAATATTTATCTTAATCAATCTGCTCTAATACTTTAAGTCATACTTTCTGACTTTAAATTTGTCTTTGTCTTATACCTGTATTATAAACAATGCTTATGAAAATTTATCATTTAAAATTCTTTAACTATATTATAATGTTATTACCTGATTAATAATTCAATATCAGATCAAATTTTAAAAATCATCATTTGTTACTTAATATTATACTGAAACACAGATACCACACCAACTTTTTTCCCTAATATCTTTCTTTGCTATTTTTGTGTGTGTAATTTACTAGCTCATAACATATAGACAGTTATTTTAATAACTTAGGGATGTTCAATCAAATAAAACTTTACACAATTACTAGCATAAATAAACAAATTGTGTTAATTATTGATTTCCCCCATCTCTTGATTTATCCCCCCCCCCTGTATTATTAATTATTATTTTAAAATGTAAACTTAACTAGATATATAAACATTACATTATCTGTTTTCTCTTCTTTTGAACATACAAGTTTATAAAAAAATATATAAATTTTATTAATATCATCCTTTTGTATTTATTTGAACTCTAGTAAAACCAGAAAATTTTTCACATTCTCATGTTATCCACCAGGTATATGTTTTGTTTTGTTTTTTAGATTGCCTGTTGCTTTTCATCTATGTGATATATTTTATTTAGCTCCATTTTAACCTGGATAGTCTGGATCTTTATATCACTCTCAATGTATCTCTTAATAATATCCATATATAATAAAATAGATCCCATATTGCACCTTCTTCCTAAATGTAATGAAAATGAAATTATTTTCAACATAGTTTAGATTTTCCTGGAAGCTAATGTCACTCACTGATCATGATTTATTTTACTTTTGTTCTTCCTTTACATATTGATTGATTTCTTTCCATTGACAGTAGTAATAATTAAATATTTCAGTCTCCCAGGGGACTGCTATATTTTTTTCTCTATAAATATAGTCCATTGTCAGAATTTTTTCTTTTCCATTGATCCTATCAATAGTTTATCATAAAAGTTTTCCTTATATTTAAAACTTAGGTTCACCAATGACATTCTGTTTAAATCTTTTCAACTCAAAAAATTTTTATTCAGTGAAACATTCATAATGTGCATTTGAATATTAACTACATTTTTTAATATATAAATATTTCCATTCATTTATTTTTAACTTAATTTCAATTATCTTGATAATCATATCTTTAGCTTGGTCACAACTGATTTTTCTATTATTTATGTATTTATGTTCTTTTAGTCTTTCATAGATATGTTAACATGTAGAAAGCCTAAGTGTTTGTTCTTGCTTAACCTTACACTTTTATATTAATATATTACTTACAGTTTGTTCCTCCTGTTTTAAGATTTCTTGGTAAAACACTATTCTCTACATATATACAAGATTTCTTGGTAAATGATTTTAGTATTCTCTAGAAAATTCATTGAATGTTGTTTTAGCCAGCAGAGATTTCCTTTGATTTAGCTGATCATCTTACTGAAAACTTGCCTTTTTTAAAAAATAATAATAATAATAAGGTTTAAAAACTTCAGCAAACTTTTCTTTTCAACAAAACAAAACTCAGCTATTTGTTTTTTTTATTTTTCTGATATGTAACTGATTTCTTACCTCCAAAAAAAACTTTTCAATAAAATATTGTCTGCTTGTTCACGTACTTTAAATTGTGCATTCTCATTGGTTAATTTTCCCCCCTTCTAATGATTTGCTTATAGCTAAACTATTTTTTAAAAACAAATATTATCTTTTTAAAATATTTATTAGTAATAAAAAAACAATACTTTTTAGTAACTGAATAAAATACAATTTAAATCATTTTCATTCTATTTTGTTTATACAGATTAAGTTCAAAATTAATCTTATGAACTGTTAATCATAAAATTCGGAAAATGAAAGTTAAACATTTATTTTAAAAATTAACCTAAGATTTTACTGGAAACAGTTATTGGTAAATATTCCCAAATGTGCACAGATATAATTACTCATCTATATAATGCCTATTTTCCTTTATCAAATTAGGTTTGAACTCCCTTATCATTTTAATTATTGTCAGATTATTATTGATTATAAAATATTATTAATTTAATTTTTTATTTTATTATTTAGATGCCTTTAAAAATAAATATCTTAACAAAATTTAACTTCTATACTAGTTTAAATTAATTAAGTCCAAGTTCAAATTCTAAGGTAATTAAAATAACTATTACTTTTTATAGTTTAATAAATGAATATTCTTTTATTTTATAAAATTTAAAATTATGCATACTAAAATTTATCCCCAATTTGTTTTTATTGTGAAGTGTACCAATAAAAAGGGGCACTATATATATATATACCTAAATATATGTGTGTTAAAATGCATCTTACAATACATCTTGCTCCCTATCCACAAATTTTAGTATTCATGTTGAGAGATTGAAACCATATGTCACAGATAAAGAGAGGAAATAAATTGTAGTAATAAAGGATATTATAATAATAATAATAATAATAATAATAATAATAATAATAATAATAATAATAATAATAATAATAATAATAATATTATTATTATTATTATTATTATTATTATTATTATTATTATTATTATTATTATTTCATTGTTTAGTTGAAATAATAAACTCTTTTCTTTTGAAATTATTGTAATAATATAGAAATGTTTGATTAAGTGAGGAATGCATGAGAATTATTGTTACCCTGATTTGTTTTATTTTTGGGTGTTGCTAATATTTATAAATAAATTAATCTAACATTTGTAATTAAATTAATTATATTTATTTTTTCATTCAGCTTCCCTCCACTTTCTCTATCTTATTATCTCCAGTCACTTCAATTAACACAAGACCAATAGTAATAAATGTCTTCTTTCATCAGTAATTTTTCCACCCAATAATAACAAAAAGATTATGAAGTTTAAAAATCATATTTTCTTACACATATATGAATAATTCTGACACAATATATAATAAAATTAGAGTAGTGCCTTATTTTAATGTTATCTATAAGTTTGAGTAATCAGTGGTTACCAAATTAAATTTTAATTTTAAATTATTATTTTTCTACTTGTGTTCTTTTTATAACATTTCCACTAGATACTGTCATATTCTTTATTAATATTATTATTATCAATAATTCTGTTATAAATGCTAACTTATATAAATTAAATGAGCTCAATAAGTTTAAATTTATGTATGTAATATATAATATTGCAGATCTTGAATGATTTAATAAAACATTTATTTCTACCATTACTTACACACCAATAGGAAACAAAAATCTTTGAATGGTACTGCAGGATCTTATAATAATTCATTTTACTATATTGTATATGGAAATTAGAATTGTGATTGATAACACTGGGCAACAATTTTTTTTTCATTTTTTGTTGCATGAGGTTTTAGAACTTTTTCTATATATTTCTGTATCACTGATTTCAAATCTGAAATCCATTTTTGGTATATGTTTTAGTTTCTATGCAATTTTAATTTCTTTTTGTTACAGTTAATGGCGTGCATTGGTTTTCAAATTTTGAGTTAAAGGGCAATGACTCTTGGATTGAACATAACCACAAGGCAATTAATGTTTTACAAACATTACTTTTATATAATTGTAGTTGTTTCTAAATGTAAAAAATTATTATCTGTTAAAAACACCCTCTTATTTTGTTTTTAGATTGAATCATGGCTTCTCCGAGTAGGTGTAAATGTAAGAATAGTCCTGACACCTTCTGTTATATATGTGGCTGTTACACACTTCAATGTCAAAGGTGAAATATTTCATTATTTGTGACATGTGCATATATTGCTTATTTTCAAGTTTTGTTGGTGATCAAGACAAGAATTGGGTTCATCATATTGTGTCATAATTGTGAGGAAATGCTTCATGACTGGACAAAGGAAAATGCAAAGGAATGCCTTTTGGTATTCCCATGGTTTGGCATGAACCTATGGACCACAACACTGACTGTTATTTCTGTCTGATCCATACAAAAGTCATCAGCAAGAAAAAATGGCATATGATCACATATCCTAATATTCCTTCAGCAATACGACCTATCCCACACTCTGAGACACTCCTGGTTCCAGTTTTCAATGGTTTTATTTTTTCTAAGGACAAAGAAATTAACATGGTGATCAAGTGTATTTTAATAAGATGCATGAGGAAATGGTTGTAGAATATGAAGGGTCTTCTTCTGATGCCAAGAAGTCATTAACCCCTCAGCCAACCTGAATTGAATGACTTAGTAAGAGATTTGGGCCTATCAAAGAAAGCAGCTGATTTATTAGCCTCTAGGCTTCAATAAAAAAATGTACTTCACTGGTCAGCTAAAGTATCCCATTTCAGGAAGCATGAACAAATTTTTGTGGACTCTTTTTCTGAAGACAAACACTTTGTTTACTGTCATGATATCAGTAGTCTTCTCATCCAGTTAGGTGTTACCACTTGCCATCCAACAGAATAAATATTGGCTATTTCTTGGCAGCTGTAAATAAAGTCTGAAATGTGTTATCCTATACAACAGTAATGTTTATGCAGTGGTTCCAGTTGGTCATTCAACTCATCTGCGAGAAGATTATAATTACATAAAAATTGTTCTCAACTTACTGAAGTACGAGAAGCATAACTGGATCATTTGTGTGGATCTTAAAATAGTAAATTTCCTGCTAGAACAACAGAGAGATTTCATGAAGTATCCTTGCTTTCTGTGTTTGTGGGACAGTTGAGCTCAGGAGAAACATTGGACACAGAAGAAGTGGCTGAAACATGAAGCTCTGGAAGTAGGGATGCAAAATATTGTGAATGAACCTGTAGTTATTCGAGACAGGATCACTTTTACTCCACTACACAACAAACTTGGCTTAATGAAGCAGTTTTTTAGGCTTTGAATAGAGAAAGTGAATGCTTTCAACATATTATTTCTGCTTTTTCTGCCTTGTCTTTTGAGAAGATAGAAGCAGGTGTATTCGATGTACCTCAAATTAGAACCCTTATACGTGATTAAGAATTTGCCAGGAAGATGAATAAGGAGGAGAAAGCAGCATGGCAGTCTTTTGTGGCAGTTCAAGGAACTTTGTTGGCAACAAAAAAGCAGAAACTATGAACTTCTGGTTCTAAGGATGCTGTTGGATTTCCTTAACATTGGATGTAACATGAGCATTAAGATTCACTTTCATAAGTTTCCTGAAAATCTTGGAGCTATTAGTGATGAGCAGGGAGAATGCTTTTATCAAGATCTGAAGATGATAGAAAAACATTATTAGGGGTGATGGGACAGAAATATGATGGCAGATTACTGATGGAGCATCAAATGAGATTGTCCTCAACAAGTACACAAACCTAATAGCTACAAACATGTATTTTTGCCAAATCCATTTACTTCTGTTTCTAATCACGACTCAATCCTTTTTTCTTTTCAAAAATATACATTACATATAGCCATATAATTCTATAATTAAAACCACTTCTTTTTGTTTCAAAACCTTTATTTGATGTTATATATATATATATTTTTTTTAAATTTATGGGGTTTATATGTTTTATATTGTTTTTGATTATTTTGTTTTTTTGTTTTTTGGTTTTATTAAGTGAAGTTTGTTTATAATGTAATATATTGTTTCTAGATCCTTGAAAATGACTATAGAGTAAAGATAGTCAAAACATTGGAAGTAAGTGGATATATATATATATATATATATATATATATATATATATATATATATATATATATATATATATATATATATATATATATATATATACACACACATCAAATAAAGTTTTTGAAAAGAAAAGAAGTGGTTTTAATTATAGAATTATATGGAAATATTTTTGCCTGAATAGAATTTAAATGTTTTGCACAAATTTTATGATTAAAATAAGTGTTTTAATGGTTCTATTTCAAAATTGTAGACAAATTCTGATGCAATCATATTTTTTAGTATATTAGTGTATTTACTGCATTATATAAATTATTATATTTTCACAAAGATGATGCCCAAGAAGACATTTTACTTCATTATATTAAATACATTAAAGATCAGCCTTCAAGCAATTGTGCATGTGCTTTTCACAAGTGTTAATAATAAATGAATACTTTAATTCTCAACACAAGATATAGTATTTATGAAAGAACAAAATGAATCTCATAAATACTATATCTTGTGTTGGGAATTAAAGTATTCATTTATTGTTAACACTCGTGAAAAGCGCATGCACAATAGCTTGTAAAGGCTGATCTTTAATGTATTACAATACATGCACTATATAAAATAAATGCTTATTCATTATATTAAACTAAATGTTGAAAATTTTACAATAAGATAAAAACCTAAAATCTTGAATTGCAAAAAAACTGTAGCTTACAGAGAAAAACTAATGTCAGATTTGAGATCAGCACACTCGAATTAAGTAACAAGTGTTTTTTGTGGATGCAACAAAAATGCTCCCCACATAGATATATCATATTCATCTAAATTATAAACCTATTAAAAATAGTATTCAAGTATTAGAGAAATCTTATCTAATGTTAACTATTGAAATATACTGGTTATTAAATTATTTGTATATATTTGAGTAATTGATATTTTTGCAAACTTAAAGCCCAAATTCTAAAATCCACCTTCCTTTCTGAATTTAATCCAATTTTTATAAATAATCTCTAAAAGTTCGAATTCATCTTTTTCTTTTTAAATCTTATTTTATTTTTACTGAATAAATAAATATCATTTTCCCTATGTTTTGACCATTTTTATATTGTTATTGTCAAAGTAGCATTTCTTTTAATTTACATTATTATGTTAAGAATGTAAAAAACATGGAATATTACTAATTTAACAACATGTAAATAACGTTTATTACTGCTTGAATAAAGAGATCAGATGAAGGATAAATTCTTCTTATGCCAGACTGAATAAATGGGCATTGATAAATGAAAAGTAAAATTATGTTTGCAAGTTCATTAAAATGATTTATTATGAGACTGCTGGAAAAATATTTGTGAATAACGTATTTGGAACAAGAATGTTCTTTGATATAATTAGAACATGGAATATATGAAATTGTATAATACAGATAAAATAATAAATATCTATTTTATTTAAGGGAATAAAAAAAGGTTATAATAAAAAATGAATGGATTATGAAGTTTTTTATACACTATAAAAATTTTCATTATGGGTAATATTTAATTTGTCTTTCATTATTTTAGAATATATTTTAAATTATCAAATACAGAATAGATCACATTGTTTTTCAAATTATTGGAGGAATTATGATATATTATAAAGCATCGTAAAACTTAAACTATCATTCCCATTAAAATTAGACAGGATTTTATTTCTTACAGCTATCCCATAATAACTCCGAACAATTATTGAATTTTTAGTTAATAAATAGTTATTTAGCTATTTTTAGTTTAAAATGAAACACTGATGAAAACCAATCAAACCTTCACCATTTATTAAATAACAATACTAATGATTAATATTTTCTTTTTTGCTATTTACTTACAAGATGCTACTAACTTTGTCTTTTCATGGCTATTTGAAAGGTTTTATTGTACCAGTATCTTATGTGGCTTGAACTGCTTAATTATCTAATTTAGAAGCTTTAATGTGGTCAATGGTTAGATGACTAAGTAAATATTACCTCCAAAAATAATTGTATGATTAGCATAAGTATAGAATATTTTTATAGCATTATTATAATTAGCAAGTTATATTTAACTTGAAACTAGTCTGAACAATGAGAAATGTTCTAATATAACACTGTTATGAAAATGAATCATAAGAATAATAAAAATAGATCAAATAGTATTGCTGATATCACTGAAAAAATTAAAAGATTGAAGCAGAGCTAGATTGAAAATATTGCTAGAGAAGGTGACAATAGTTAAATAATTATATCTTGAAAGTCTGATATATATATAATAGATAAGAAAATATACTGAAATAATGTAAGAAAGCAGAGCCAAACTAGTCATTTTTGACATCTGAGGCAAAAATTGTGTAATTTAAAATTATTAAAAAAGTTTGTTTAAATGAGCTACTAAATAAAACAATGAGTGTAATAACAAAAAATATGTATCAAATACAAATTTATATTTTATATATTTAATTATAATGACTCCTTTTAGTACCTGTTTTAATATGGTATTTGAAGCAGATATCTCACTACCAAAGCTATGGATTGGATAAACTGGTTTATACTTGTAATGGCATAACTCATGCCTTAGATCATAATGATTAAAATAATAATGTAGAAGATTAAATAGATATAACTAAAAGCAATTAAATATATAAAATTGTAGAAAAAACAAAGATTTCATGATAAGCAATAGTGTTCTTAAAATTTTTTGTAGTATTTTATTTTTTCAGATCTCATATAAAATACTGCTTAATAAAATAAAGTTTAATTTATTTCAAAATTAGTTATAAATTAATTAAAAATTAATTATAAGGTCATGGAGAAAAGGTACAAATAATATGCAGTAATCCAAATAGCAATTTTGTTTAAATGAAAAATAGAACTTTGCATAGGATTAGAAAAATTGTAGATATTATATAAAATATAAAGATATTAGAACAAATTTCATCAGTTTTATTTATGCTATAGATAATTTAATATAAAAGCATCACTGTATAATAAAATGTCATAATAGGAGATCTTTGAATAGAATGTATTAAACCTGATGAAACTCTCAGAAAGATGATAATAAAGTGAATGAAAATAAAAGATAATATCCATATAAATAGAAAACAACCTTTAACTTCATGTTAACAAGAAATTATCAATTAATACTAATTGACAATCTCTGGAGCCAAATCAGTTTGTCCGTTAAATAGATAATAGCTTTTTTATGGATTTAAATCCAGAAAGCTATCTTTTATAGGTGTGAGAATGTGAAAGAATAGCATATATTTTGACATTCTGCAGATAATATTTTTAACTTCCCAGAGAGTTGATAAGTTATTTGTATGAAGGTTTGTAATGATGGTATATGTGATCTTATGTTGGAATATTTCTGTTATCCATTCTTAAATGTTGAAAGTATAAAAAAAAAAAATTTAAACTTTTTCAAATACAAACAATTTGTTAGTAATAACATAAAAATAGACAACACAGGTTAATAATTACACAACATTTCAAATAATATTATTCTCCATTATTCTTTATGTATTGCTGCCCTGGTCAGTGACAATATTAACATAGGAGATGAACTTACTTACACCTTTAGATTCTTCAATATCAAATTTTAAGGCATACTCAAACCATCTGAGTCTTTGATAGAGAAGCTCAGTTGATTTTTGTGTTGCCTTAAAATTCAATATTTGAGAATCTACAAGTGTAAGTTTGTTTCCTATGCTAATATTATCATTGATCAGGCCAACAATACCTGAAGAAGAATCAAAACTAATACTACTTGAAATGTTGTATAATTACAAATCCATATTGTTTATTTGTGTGTTATTATTAACAAGTTGTTTGTGTTCGTAAAAATATTTAAAAAAGTTTAATTTTTTTTATACATTTAACATTTAAGGATACATGATGGAAGTTGCATATGTTGAATTAAATACTTTTCATGGATTATTATTATAATAAACAATGGAAATGAGAGATAATATCCATAAAGTAGAAAATAAAATTTAATCTTTGATGTTACCAAGAAATTAACAATTACTACTAACTGACAATCTCTCATGCCAAACTTGTTTTTCCATTAAATCTATAATAACCCTTTTGTTTGAGTTTTTTGGCTTCAGGAATTGTCAATTAGCAGTTATTGATAATTTCTTGGTAATTTCAAAAGTTAAAGGTTATTTTTTATTTACATGGATATTATAACTCAATTTCATTCTTTATTTTAACAACTATCCATGAAAAATATTTAATTCACCATGTATATATATATATATATATATATATATATATATATTAGAATATATATATTTATTGTAGTGCTAGTAAGATATATGTTATAAAACTTACATATATCTGTGTTACATATTTCATAATTTAAAACCTATAATGAAATTTATTAAAAAGAAAAGAATAATTAAAGAAATCATTATTTCAGAAATAGTTTTAAAATGTAGTTTTGTAAATTAAAAGATTGCCTTATATTGTCTTTGAAAATAAAACAAAACTATTTATTAAGATTGGGTGGTGAACAGAATTAAAAAAAAGAAATTTAAAAACTTATTACCCTTTTTATAAATTAAAGATAAGTTAAAAGAATAAAGGTATAATAATAAATCTTAGTAAAAATCTAAAATAAAAAAGTTTAATTAATTAGGGAAAATAAACTTTTGGAATTTCAGTAAAGATTTCTGACTAATAATAAAATTGAAACCAATATTAATTGCAACTGTAAACTTTCTCATTGGAATTGATGCAGAGAGATAATAGATTAACCTAAAAAAGGATTAGAATAAAGAAAAATGTAAAAAACAATTATATTAAAGAAAATATAAAAATTTGATTTAAAAAAATAGATTTAAAATATGGTAAAAATTAAAGCTATGATAAGGAAAAGGCAGTGGGAGAGAAAGGGTATAAAAATTGCAACCATTTATTGTTATTTATTCCACTCATGGGTCTGTAAATCATTCCAGTCTTCATACTGTCATTAATTTATTATAATATTCATTGCTTGATTTATCCAGTTATACAGAGATTCAGAAATCTAAGTTTGGTATAGAGCTAGTCATTATGACTGTGGAAAAATATTATTCCAGAAACTGCAGAACTAGCAAAATGCATTGCTAGACTGACTTAGAAGTCTTTGACTGGGCTTCAAATCCTAAGTTCTCCATAAAATCAACTAGATCCATCAGAACTTCACTGAAAACTGATGCCAAAACATTGAAATAGACACTGCTGCAAGCTCTTTCTCTCTTTCCCATTGTCAAGCTAAAAAATGAAAGACAAACAGACCAAAAAGCCAATTGGTGGGAAAGTAACCCTAATGAAAACCAAATGAACTGTGTCATTTAATATCATGAAAACCTAAGTAAATATATTTTCCATAGTAATTGTCTATAGACAATTTATTCTTTAAATGAAATGAACTGTAACAAAGGGACTATTATAAAATTTAGCCTAAACTAATAATTTATATTTGTCTATGTAAATTTTAATATTGTTATGTTACATTAAATATGTGTGCATGAATAAATATTAATGTTTGCTTAATTATTATTTAGTCTACTCTCTCTCTCTCTCTCTCTCTCTCTCTCTCTCTCTCTCTCTCTCTCTCTCTCTCTCTCTCTTGACACTGCATCACCATTTAATGTTTATATTTGTTAAGTTAATGTGCTGGACACTTTGATTAAGAGTAGCTGCTAGCTTGGGATATTTCAAGTGCTAGTTGGTGTGCCTGTCATCCAAGAATTCTGGCTATATAACATACAGTCATCTGGCACTTGAGTTGAATCCTCAAAAAAATAAAGATAGCAAGTTTTTGTTCCAGCAGTCAAGGTGAGCCATGGTCAAGAAATGTGGTTATCTTATGCTTTGTATAGTCCTATATGGCCATGGGTATTGTTGATGATTATGCTATCAATGGTATTCTCCCCTCTGCTTGAAAGGCCAGTCTGTTCCCATAGTATTAAAGAACAGACTGATAAATAATTTTAACAACAGACTCTATAATAATCAAACTCCACATACTGTATATAAATTGCATGCTCACAAAAAGGATACAGTGCTACTATTATAGCTATTCATTTTCATGCCTCTCTACAAGGATTTTTCAACTCAAGTACTTTCATAAACAAGCCATAAATAATCCTGAATTTATATCTATCTTCATTGAGCACTGAAATGCAATGGGTCATACATTTGAGCCCCATAGCTTCCAACATAGCATGCATCAAGTAAAATAACTCCAAGCAGAATATTAAAGAGGTATGGCATATAGCTAATAATCCCAATGGCCTAAATAGAAAGGAATCTTGCTTCTCTCTGTTGGAAAAAATGGACAATATAATTTATATATATATTTGAATAAATTTATAGCCTATATATAGATATACACCCAATTACACATACATCAATGCTATGAATTTGAGGACATTTCAGTCTCAAAAGTGCTGCACTTCAATAAGTACACATTCGTTAGTAGCTATTCTTAGAATAGCTTTTAAATCACAGATATTTATATATTACAGCAGTTTAAGAAAAAAATTGTTACATTAAATTACACAAATAATATATATTATTAATATTGTAAAATATTCATATTGCAATTAATAAATGATACTATATTTTACACTCAATAGTTTAAACCACTACAAATGGAAATTTAATTAATGAATATATATTTAAAAACTTTATTAGTTATGAATTTTAATGATATACATTAAATGTAAATGTTCTAAAATAAATATGTTAAGAGAAAGGCAAGCAAAGGGACTTTGTTTCTTAGTTACAATCTGATATTAGCAATGTCACTATCAATAACAACATGCATCAGTCTGGTGATAAAATGATGGGCTCTGATAATCAAAATCCATAGATTATAGTTCCAGCTTGGTCCACTTCCATTACACAAAATTTTTATGAACTCTGTCAATCAGCATGGTTCATTGTAGTGTTGGAATAGCATACTCTACTTATCAAGAAACATTGTTTCCCAAATCTGTCACATCTGGTCTTTGTGTATCATATAAATTTCTGAGCCCAAATCATTTAGTTATTTTATTAATGCATATGTTTTCAAAAATTAGATAAATACTAAGTTTCTTTTCAGTTACTTAAGACCTTAATAAATTTTTCATAGTTTTCCTCTATAAAATATAATATTTATCCAAAAAATGTTAGCTACCATAATTTTTACAGCAAACTACATAAATATCTACCTATCTTATAATTTTTGTATAGTTATATATTCTAACTAAACTAAGGATTTATATAAAAAAAATACTTTTAATAATTTTATGAATAAACAAGTTTGTTAAAACAATGTTATTCTAAATATTTGATTCTCTTTTCATTAATTAAAATAATTCTAATAAACTCGTTATAAGTGAGTATTAAGAACAGGTAATAGTGAATATTCAAAACTTTTATATTGCACTAAGCATGCTTTCAGCAGATGACTGCCAGAATCATAGTGCTGTTTTGTTTAGCAGTTGAAAATTATGCCTATATATGGATACAACTTATTATGTAAATGTGGCATATAAATGTTTCATTTTTTGACAATGGAACACATGAATCCTTTCTGTTGGTTGCATTTGGATCATTTGCAATTGCTCAAGTAATGAATATAAATCCATTTCAATCATGAGCTCACTACAAGTCATACTTTTAGTCCCACTAATGTGAGAATGATTCGTGTTGATAAGAAAGTAAAATATGAGGAGTTTTGGGCATTTGCAAAGTTAAGTGCTTTCAATACTTCAGGTATGATAATGATAGCTTTATGAATTAATTTTGCTAATTTTGTTGTTATAAATACTTGCTTAATGTTTGTAAAATTTACACTAAGTTAAATTTTATATTTTTATCCAAATTTATGTAAATGTTGTTAGAACTGCCATTTTTTAGATAAAGGGATTCCGGCTTCTTTTTTTTATTTATAGCACATTTGTCTTTGTCTATAGTACATGCCTTCTTAATCTTTCTTTTTCTATCATCTCTTTCAGTGAACACAATACCTGTTTCAGAGAAAACAAATTCATGGCATGACTGCAGCTTACATACTAAAATATTTAAGAATACTCATTGTTCCTTTTTGCCCTGCTATATAAAAATAGTTGGATTGGGTGAGTCTTGTGGACAGGTTTACTATTGTTTTCCATAATATGCATTTAAGCCATTAATATTTTTGCACTTGATTTTATAGCTCACTTGGTGTACAACCTTCCTAGATAGTTTATCTTTAGAATTATTCAATAATTTGTTTAATGAGAAAGGCAACCAGAAAATTATATTTTTATGCACATGTGGTTTTTAGTATCCTTGGCACGTATGGGAGATTAGTCCATTTTGTCACATTAGAGCAGTGTTATATTGCATTCTTTATTTTGTTGTAGAATTTTTCTACTGTGGAATTAATTTTTTTGAGGTTATATCTCATATTTTTTAGATCTTTTGTGTATGCATTTGTACTGTTTTTCCAATCTGATATGAATTTAGATAGTTTTAAATTTCTGTAGAGAAAATCTTTACAACCTGCATATTGATGGATCATGAGAATTGAAGATTTAGGATGGATGTTTCCTTGGTGCTTATGCACTTTAGAGCCATTTTGTAGTTCAAAATATTCTGCCTTTGCACCTCTATATCCAGAAATTTTACTTTTTTGTTTTTTTTCTTTTTCAATCATCTAAATTCAAGAAGATTTATGTGCTAGTTCTTGCTAAATTTGAATTATAATATTTTCATCTGCACAAATTAGATTGTCATCTATGTACCTCGGGTACAATATTTTTGTTGGCAGGAATTCAAACTTTGGTATAATTATATTTTCAATTTTCACTAAATATAATTGATATAATCTCAATAAATGGCAGCCCATTGGCCATCCTTAATCTATTCTGTAGTTTTTTATTTATTGTTGCTATAATTTCTTTTCCAATTCATTTTAGCAGTTCTATTATAAATACCTTTTTATGAAATTTGTAGTTGGCTTGTTGCAGCATTTTATATATCACCTATATTGAATCTGTGTACAGAATATTCCCATATAACTCTTTCACATCTGCGGATGCAATTCTATTGTTGTTTTTTATTTTCAGGTTTTTAATTTTATCAGCATTTTTTATACTTCATCGTGTATATACTCCCAAAACCCAAGTCTTCAATCAGCCAGGATGCATTCATTTTCATGGTATTGCAGAAGTACATATAAAAATTAGCAAGATGAATTCATAAAGCTATGAATATGATACCTGAAGAATCTAAAGTACTTAGCTTGAATAAAGATATTTTAAATTAATGTATGCCATTTCTGGTTTACATTACAGTTATATAATTATACAGAATAAGAGATAACTGTTATTGTTATCGAGTTATATGTTAAAATGGAAATTTTCACAGGCAAAAGATACATATATTATTTGAGTCATCAGATATCAATAAATAATTAACAATACTACTGTATTAATGTTTTGGATATATTGTACCTGTGATCAATTGAATAAGAAATATTATAAAAAATATTGTAGAGGCGCTGCAAGTACAACTTATAAAATAAAATTAAAGAATCATTCAATAAAAAACAAAAGAACATATGAGAATAAATGAGACAATTGATAATGAATTTCAAAACATTTTTTTAATAGAAAGAAATTTTCAAATATGATCACATTTAACGACATCGTCTGTTTTTTAAGGTCTCAATGACTTCTCTTTTCTTTGGTGAAACGTGTCATTTATGGATAGGATCCTAGTGTTTGAAAAATCTATATTATGACTAATATTATAATGAATGCAAATGCTAATGATGAATTGTCATTTATACTAATTGCATATTAATCTTTCCTAATACTGATGCAATGATTATTGTTCTCCACATAAAAGCTTCCATAAGCTTCATATAGAGTTAATTTCCTGAATCTCGAAGATTGAGCCATTAAGTTTGGAAAAGATATTACTATTTTTTTTTGGCTAGTAGAACATATATTGTTCTTATGTTATAACATTTTAGAATACGGCAAATACTTTCTGTAGTTTCTTTTATATAAGAATATAAGCTCTTATGCCTATTATTTTTTTCTTTTAGTTTTTTTATTATCATTATTTTAGTTCTGAAGTAAGATTTTATAACAATTAATTATGAAGTATTGCTTATATAATTTATTTCTTCCTCAAGATAAGATTTATCTTTTTAATATTAACTGCTGTAATAAAAAGTTTTTGCTACAGAAGAATATCTAAGCTGTGTAATGATGAGATAAAAATCTTAAGTATTTATTTCTGTGGATTTTTTTTTTTATGAAAATAGAAAATGGCAAAACATCATTCTGCTTTTTAGTGATGACTACCCTCAAGGAAATAAAATTACCTATCATTTTCTCTTTTCATTGTAAATTTAATATGAGAAAAGATATTGCTTATGTGTGGAAAAAAATCATTTGGATTATCTTTATCATGTTGATAGAAACAAACGTGACAACTATGGATCTGAGCTAAACAAATAATTTAAAAAACACTTAAGTAAAGCTTAAATTTCTATGGTCTGAGTTGGCACTCCTAAAAAAAAATGCTCCTCAGATTACTGAAAATCTGTTAATAAAGTTTGTTCATAAATAATCAAATGGCAATATTTAGCTCAAGTGGTAATGTTATGTAAATATATATAAAACTTTACCAATGGAATATTTGTTAACAAAAAAAAACAATATTAAAATTAATAAATATATTATTTGTTTTAATTTTCTTGAACATAGAAATAAGTTGAATTTTTATGTATGATTTTATAGATGGTATAATAAATTGTATTAGATCTATCACATATTTGGTTAATGTATAGTAGAAAATCTTAGTGCACTCATTATAGGAAGGAAAGGAGAAATATCAGTTTTATATAAATACAATGTATCCATTACTTTGAACACTTTTTAGCAAAAGCTTTTTATTGACAATCTTATGTTTCAACTGCCCTGCAGTCTTCTTCAGAGCTATGATATAATGAATAACCTAAAATAAAATACATATACTATATAAATAATACCATAAAAATGTAAACAATAGAATTAATAAAATAATAAAAACATGTTGTTCATTATATCTTAGCTCTGAAGAAGATTGCAGGGCAGTTGAAACATAAGTTTTAGCATGAATATAGGTCAATAAAAGGTTTTTGCTAAAAAGTGTTCAAAGTAGTGGATAAATTATATTTCAGTAAGATATTATAGCAAAATAAAAAAAGTGGTGAATTTGGTAATATAAATTTTATAAATTTTTCATTGACTGTAGAATATGGGACAACTGAAAGACTTTTCTCAGGAAATTTAAACAAATAATACACTCGTTAGATTAGATGTTGTTTCTTTGCTTATAAATATTCTGATCAACAAAATATTAGTTTCACAGCATTTCAATCTATTGCATCACATAATTGACAACAATACTAACAATTTTTTATTTTTCCAATGAACACTCCTTTTGAGAATGCTAGCTGATTTGTTTATGAAGTTTTGTGGTTTAGAAATAGTATCTTTTAAATCATTTATTTGACTCAGATACACAGATGCCACATTTGTTTTCTATCAATATAGTAAAGGCATGCTATATGATTTTTTTGTTTACATGAAAACAATATCCATCTTCATAATAAATTCTCAATGAAAATACAGATTGATATGAGAAACTTTTTTTCTTGGTGTACTCATCACCAAAAACAGGATGACATTTTGTCATTTTCTGTTTTCACAAAAAAAACACACATTTGCAGGTATGGTGATTAAGATTTCATCAAATCATCATCCAACTTGGATGTTTTTATAGTACTAACTCTTGTTATTAGAGCTTTATAACCCTTCAGATAAATACTCCATAGAAAAAAAATTATATATGTAATAGTTTAATTTCTGAAGTTGCAATAAAACAGTCATGAATAAGTAATGATAATTAAAAAACAATAGAAAAAGAAATAATAGTCAATAGAGCATCTGTTATTTATTTATGTTAAAAAAAACTACTAACAGTATTGGGCATATTCAAAAATGCTATAAGTGCAACATAAACTATTAATCAAGAAATTGTTAACATTTTGTATAGTCCTAAGGATTCAATTATTTTTAAAATCCAGAAATTTAATCCCATGTGGAGCTTATATGACTACAGATAATTATCACTTCATTACTAGGTGAGAAGTTCATGCTAATTCAGCTTAATGCAGAATTCATCATCATCAGCACCACCCCTCCTCCTTGTTATGGATTTTGGTTATCATATATATTAAATCAGATTTTATCAACAAATGTGATGCTAAATTGTAAATCACATGCCATTTCACAAAATTCTTAAACTTCATCAGAACCTATTAACTTTATATGAATTTTGTCACCTACTTTCATATTTTAAGAATCTATATTTCATTTTTGTTTTTTATTGGCTAAATCATCACTTTTGTTTTATATACTATTTTTTGTAATGTCTTGTTTAGTTTTTGGCAGGTATGCTGCAGCCAAAACATCAGTGCTATAAAACTGTTGTTTATCTACAAATAAACCCAAACAATATATCTTTCATATTTTTTATTATTATATATGATGTCCAGTCTTGACCAAACATTGTTAATAAAGTTGTCAATATATCTGCACTTTGTAGATTGTTGTGCCAATGCAAAATAACCATTTGCATTAATAATCTTAGATGTATATAGTGCTAACCAAATCTATCAAATTTCTAAACCAAAGATGAAATACATTACATCTCATACCTCATTTATATTTGATTTAGTCCCAGTATCCATGTGGGAGTTCATTTTTTATTTATTTTGTTGCCCTTTCAATAAAAAAATTTAAGACAACTATTTGTATTATAATTAAACATATAATTTATCCACCATAATATGTAATTTCTGATTATAATTAATATATCAAAACTATTGATAATATTTTCAGCAACTTTGCCCTTAGTAGCTATCACTGACATATATAAGAATCAGCAAATTGCTACCAGATATAAACATAATCTCATTTATATATATAGTTTAGGTCCAACTTTCATGGGAGACTTCATTTTTTACTTATTTTAATGCTATGCAAGTGAAGAACTGTAAGACAATCAAATTTGCTTAATTAATCAAGTCCAGAAATTAGATATAAAAGTTAAAACTAAACTGTATATAAACAAAGCTATGTTTACATCTGAGTTGTAATGAATTTTACTCTTATTTGAGGTAGCTAATGTAAGTGCTTATTTATCAGTCTGGTAAGTAATTCTCTAGATGCAGCAATGCCACCCAGTACAAGACATTTCCCTATCAAGTATCTACTTATCCAATATTTCTAGATTAATTTCTGATTTGTGATTTTCATCAGTGAATAGCCTTGGATTTGAGAGGACTTCATCTACTGTTTAATAGATTATGTAAGCATAAGAGATGGTAGTCATGTGATGTTGTAGTTAGTTAAATACCATTACTGAAAACTTTATAAACAGACAATTAATTAATCAGCATTGGAAATTATATATATATGGAAATCTTGAATGTATGGAGTAATTTATTTAAATCAACTTAATTAAAAATCACTTAATTTAAAACAACTGCCCTAGACCAAGGGTCAAAGTAAACTGACAGACTGGTGCATCCAAAAAGAGATGCATCAGTCTGTCATTTTACTTTGACCCTTTGTCTGAGGTAGTTGTTCTAGGTTAAGTGCTTTCTAATTAAGTTGATTTAAATGGATTACTCCAACATTCAAGATTTTCATTTAAACATTCATTAAAAATATTGTATTACAATATTGATATATAATTTATAAAGATAAACTTTAATGCACCAGTTAAATAAATTTATTGTTCCTAATGTCAAAATTTACTATGCTCAAATAAAAAGTGAGTCCACCTTCATCTTTTCCTTGAACCTTTTATATAGACCTGTAGTCTAAAAAAGTGTTATATATTTATCAACAAATGTGATATTCTAATTTAGCATATTTAATATTTGGTGTTTATTTGCAAAGGTAATAAAATGAATAGAAATTAACTCTACCTGGTAAACATGAATATGTGAGAATTCAAATATATAATAAACATTTGTCTCATGTAAAATAAAAATTTCTATTTTTTTATAATTATTTACTCTACATAACAATATGAGATTTTAGATGATAATATAAAGATGGTTTCATTTTTAATATGATTTTTGTAGACTTGACATTTGATATTGCATATATTTAACTGGAACTTCAAAGCTTATCTCTCCAGTATTATGTATTTATCTGTGTTGGAATATTCTGCCAATAATTTTGATGTTGGATTCATTAGAAATATCTTGGATCATTTCCTAACAATGTAATATTAATGTCTTAATTAATAAGAAACATAGCATTATTTGTTTAGATGAATAGTAAAATGAAAATGCAGTAACATAAGCAATGTAAAAGCTTAAAGGCAAAAGATTAACAATTTCCAAGAGAATTTAAAAATGAATAAGAATTAAAACCACAAGGAAAATGTTTAATTTGATTATTACAGTGATTTTAGATTTTATTTATGTTTTGAAACAATTGTGTAAGCTTTTTTTTTTTAAATAATAATGTTATTTTACTTTTTTTTTAAAGGAATAGTTTTAACATTCTTTGAATAGTGATATTAGAATGGCAATGATAACCTTTAAAATAAATTTATTCCACTGTCTAAATTAAACTGAAACAGATATTCAGATTGATGAAATTAAAACAGGTGTTTGAAATTTTAAAACTGAAAAACTGTAAGTTATAACAGGATGCAAAATCTGTTATATGTGATCATTTAAAATTGATAAAGTGTTACATCATAAAGATAGAACTGCTTCTGATTAAAGTTAGTTAAATATAAAGCTATTATTTTATAAAATGTATTGTATGGATTTGAATTACAGTCCTCTTATCAATGTAACATGAAGATGTTAAAAAAGATTAATTCTAAAATACTCTGAAACAGTATGTCAAGATTATAAAACCAATTAATATACTCTTTATATTGCTGAATAAGATTATATTAAATCTACAATTTTAATGGTAAATGTACATTAAATTAAGAATAGAAATAAATGAAAAATAAAACTTTGTAAAAAAATTGCTATAGTCAATTAAAGAAAAACTTTTATGTGTCACATTCTGTTTATGAGATGCATATGTTTGATATAATTTTGAGCTGTAAATCATTATTTTTATTGCCATGTATGTATTGGCACAGTGGATGTAGAACAAATCTGAAATTCAAGATTTATAGATCTTTATTCAGATCTGTTATTTCCAGTACTCAAACTTCTTATGAACTTCTGAGTAATAAACCATTTTCTTATTAAGATTATTTCAAAGATATTTTGAAAAAGTCAGTTATTGATTGCTTTAATTTGAAAAGCCTAACTGAAGATAGAATTTAATGGAGAACTATCTTTAAATAAGGTATTGGCATTTCTTATAAATAAAAATTGTTTACAGGATGAATCATATGAAATTTATTAAATAGACTGAGAGAAGTTTATGATATATGTGGAATATTTGTGTATCATGGATTAATTTGTATAATTTTAAAACTATATTTTTTTCTAGGATGAAAATGGCTAGGTATGTATGACCAATAATGGTAGTGATTATATACTAGTGGTAGTCATCTTCTAAAAATAATTAATTAAACTTAATTACGCTCATTAGTAATTATCATAAAACTATTTCTTCTATGGATTATAATTTTTTTAATGAACAGCCAACATTGTATATTGTTTACAAAATTGTCTGGCATTTTCCATTTTACAATAATTCATTCTACAATAGATTAATTAAAACAACTAAATGTATATGTGTTTGTTTGGAAAAAAACGCAATAAAAAGTATAAAAGAAAATAAATGTTAAGAGAATTGAGAGGAAGAAGTAAGGAAACATACTATGATCAAGGTAAATCGGTATGTCGAATTCAAAGTGAAACATGCAATTAAAAAGGTGAATAAAAATTCATAATTGTTAAAATGAAGTAAACTTATAAAAAGAAATATGAAAACATAGTGAGAAAAGTAAAAATAAAGAGGGAGAAAAAAAGAGACACTTTGAGGATGAAGGAAAGAAAATATTAAAAGAGAAATTTTTAATATTAAAAAGATATAACTAAAGGTTTATTTGCTTAAAATATAAATTATACATAAAAACAATAGCTATAATTATTAAAGCTTTTCTAATGTGACATATGTATTCACATTTATATATAGACGAAAATCATTAAAGAAAACTTTCACAAAAAAAAAAAAAAATGAAGCCAGATAGAATAACAAGTAAAATGTCAAACGATTGAATAACTAAATATTTTTATTGTAAAGAAATTAGATAAATCGATAAAAAAAACTAAATGAATATCTAAATAAACCAACAAAAATAGCAGCAGAAAATTCTATATAAAGTTAAGTATATTTAGTATAAAAATTTGACTTCAAGTCATCAGCTAGAGAATTACAAACACTTACTTGTGAAACGAGAATCTCGAAAGATTTGTATTTGAAAAGCAAATCCTTTTAATATTTTTTGTCAACATTGAACCATAAGTTTGATTTGATAAAGTAATATTGATTAAAAACAGTCTTAACAACTTCCTTAAATATTCTTTCCTATTGGGTCAGGAAGCTCTGTCTGTGTTGGCAGAATTTTATAGGGCAATAAAAAATAATAATTATAGAAAACGTTATTACAAAAACTTATATACTCGGGGGGGGGGGGGGACAAAAGCAAAAACTTTTTTTCTACATCCACAAATAATAATAATCATCTAATTTTAGTATTGTTTTGATCTTAATACTAATATTGAACATATCATATGATGCGTTGTTTGATATATATGTATCATCTTTTACCAAAAGTGCAAGTTACCTATAGTTAGCATATAATAGCAACGATTAAAATATAGTTGTTAATTTAAGATGGACTTATATATATATATATAATAAATGCCAATTAAATTATATGTAATTGATTCAAATTATGATACTAATGTAATAAATAATAATAGTTCACTTTTTATTTAATGTATATATCTAATCATAATAGTAGTAGTAGTAGTAGTAGTAGTAGTAGTAATAATAGTAGTAGTAGTAGTAGTAGTAGTAGTAGTAGCAGCAGCAGCAGTAGTAGTAGTAGTAGTAGTAGTAGTAGTTTTTATATATATATATTATTATATTATTATTATTATTAAAATATATAATTATTATATTATTATTATTATTATTATTATTATTATTATTATTATTATTATTATTATTATTATTATTATTATTATTATTATTATTATTATTATTATATTATTATTATTATTATTATTATTATTATTATTATTATTATTATTATTATTATTATTATTATTATTATTATTATTATTATTATTATTATTATTATTATTATTATTATTATTATTATTATTATTATTATTATTATTATTATTATTATTATTATTATTATTATTATTATTATTATTATTATTATTATTATTATTATTATTATTATTATTATTATTATTATTATTATTATTATTATTATTATTATTATTATTATTATTATTATTATTATTATTATTATTATTATTATTATTATTATTATTATTATTATTATTATTATTATTATTATTATTATTATTATTATTATTATTATTATTATTATTATTATTATTATTATTATTATTATTATTATAGAAAAGTACTTTGAATTATTTAAATTGTAATCGTTTTTAACTGAACTTAATACAGGTAATAAAAAAAATATGTGATTTACCAAGCATTGCGATTTTCATTATTAGCACATTGGCTATTTATTATGCAATAGGCTTTAAGATTTTATAATATTGAAATTAAAAATCCCATGATCTTTTTTGTTTCCTGTCTAATAAGTTCAACTGTTAATGACTACATATTAAATTATCAAAAGTGATTCTATATAAAAATATTACATATATAATTATTATTATTTGTTTAAATTGTTATCATAATTTAAATTATTTAATTTTATAAAAATAAGTTAATTATTCTTAAACCATACTATCCAAATCATCCAATAAATTTATCAATAATGAATTCTTATGAACTTTGAAGTCATATTTGTTTTATACTTTGTAGCACCATTCATGTCTGGTTGCAGAGTTCTTTAGTAATATTCCAGTGTAATTAATGTACACATAACTTTCTTATAAATTGTCAAAGTTAATATTGATAACATTTTACAGTATAAAATAATAACAACATTAATTTATTAAATATTAATAAATATTATATTAAATTATTCAAAGATAATCTAAAAACAACTACAAATTATTATTTCAAATGTTAATTTATATAATAACAATCTATATAATAAAGCAAATATGTATAATATTCAACTAGTAATAATATATAAATTAAACAAATTCGGCAATAAATTCACCAGTAACAAACTTTAACCTGATGTTGAAATATATATATACATATATATATAATTTGAGTCATAAGATATTATTTGCTTTTTGAGATCAAATCCAAATCACTTTTTTTAATGCTAACGTATTTTTTTAAGTTGGATTATAAAGGAAGACTTTTTTAGCTTGGTTATTTTAACATATTGGTTGCAATTCCAAGGAATAGCAAAGGGTCAATAATTATACATATATATATATATATATTGAAGCTGTGCATATATATATATATATATATAAATATATATATGCTGGCTTCACCATTCACTGTGGACTAACTAAGACCCTAAGTCCAACCACAGTGAATGTATGTTTCTTTTTCAAACTAAATTTATCGTTTTTTCAAATAGTTGCCTAAATTAAAAAAGGAATTGTGTTAAAGAGAAAAGATTTAATAAAATAAAATATAGAAAGTTAAAATTATATTTGCAACTATTTTTAAAATATATTTGGTAGAATTCGATAAGATAAAAATTTTCTTAATTAAATAGAATCCATTAGGAAAAGGAATTAATTAATAAAACATTTTTCTGAATTAGATAAAATAATAAATAACAGGAAAAATTTGAAACAACGGGCATGATGCGCTACTAATTAGCAGATTAAAAACATAATGGAAAAAAGGGTATAAATAAAGAACTTTTCTTTTGTTTTTGGTCTTATGCTTGTGGGTAACCGGTGCTGAAGGTCAGAAGGAAATCTTGAGAATTTTGTTGAAAGAAATTTTGCTGAGAAATTAGACAATATAGTGAACATTTGCTTGCTGTACTTACTTCAAGCTGCACTCTATTCTTTCAGCATATAAATAAAAATCCAGAAATGTGGTGCTCTGCAAAAATGCGGGGGAAACCTCTTTGCCTTCGCTCTCCTGGGGCATTCCTGAGGCCGGAGTTCTAATCATGTAAGCCAGCCAGAGAACTAAATTCTTGCCCTGTATCTGTGAATATCTGCCCTCAAAACATGGAAAAACAAATTTGAAGAACTGGGAAGACCTGTGGGAAACATCTAATGAACTTATCTAGACCCACCCCATCTAATTACCGGTAACGTTACCACAAATTAACAAAAAAATCTCTTTGTAATTTACAAATTCACTCTAGCTAGACTTATGTTTTTCTATATATATATATATGTTTTTTTAAATCTATGTGTTCGTATCTTGTCAAATTATATTTCATTAATTGCTTTCTTTTTTTTATATCGTAATGGGAGGGGTTATTATATATAATGGTGGCCATAGTTCTTATTAATTTAATTGAAAAATACTTTGTTTAACTTTCCGTCATTATACTCCAGCAGTTTAAGTTATTTATTTTATATAGATATTTTGGAAAGAAAAGGAAGCAAATCATAGAAAGTGCAAAACCCTATTTTTAAAATCAAGATTTAATTGCTAAATATTCTATTAGAAAACTTTCAAGATTTTAATTTGATTTTTTTTGTATATATATAAAAGAAAGATCCTTATCAAATGCCTTTATATTTTCATCAATGAAGGGTTACAAATTTAAAGTTATATTTTAAAGAATGTGAAATAAAATGTTCGCATTTATATTTTAGTAATAAGAGAGAGTACATTTTGACAATATGTACATGTATTAAAAATTATTAAATCGCATTGGTTCTGTGATGGATCAGTTAAACTTGAACTAAATAAATAAAAATATCTGCCCATGTGTTTTTTTTTTAGTAATTCAAATTTTATAAAGGTGAAGTTACTATTCTTCTGCGGATTTTTTAGTGGTAATTGAGCTTTCCTTAATATATATATTTTGCAGAGGGTTTCTTTTTAAATTTAAAAGTCGTCGACCGTATTTATATAATATCATGCCTCGGGTGATCTACTGGGCCGCTCAACATAAATTACAGTGCTTCTTTTTGCCAAGATCACTTAGGATAACATACCTACATTTGGATCTACTTAAAATAAATAAAATGTTTTGGATCTCATGTCGATATCAGTCCCTTCAATGTATGTAACTGGACATAAGCAATAAAACTCCGATCCTAAATCCGGGTCACGCATTTAGCGAACAGGTTATATTTTTCTCTAACCTAGCTTAGAGACAGAGAGCTATCTGGCCTTGTGTTAACCTCTTGGTAACTGTTATGTCTCGAGCCTCACAGCCCACTATATGCTATCACCTTTGTGCATGGTCTTCTTTATTTATATTTATTAGGAAATCTTTCTCAAAATCTCATCGAAATGTTTCAATTATAGCTGGAAATTCCTGCTGGGGGTTACTTTCTCATTTTCTTTAATCATCAGCAGGGCTATGATTCAAACCGATCCAAAGTGTTTAGTTGAGTTTGATCACTTATTTATTTCCATGTTCCCCATCCATAGAGTTAATGAATCATCTCTCTCTCTCTCTCTCTCTCTCTCTCTTGATTTCTTTTATGTAACACTTCCATTGGCTGGAATATTTTAAAGAAGAAATTATAATGTAAAATTTTGTCTGTTCTTATCATTACAATCAATGGATCCTTCATATATGTCTATCCTGTTGCAGTGAAAATAGCCTGTGACACTATTAATAAAGCATTTTATGAATTCTTTTAATGTAAATAATAAAAGTTTCTGTTAATTTTCATTCACTATAAATAAAACGACTTAGTATTGTTTTCTTTTGTGACATACATATGTACATCTGATCATTATATATGTAAGAAATTCCTTTTCGTGGTCTCTTTTCTCCCTGACCACCGGGCATACATTAAGATTAAATTCTAGTGAGGTTTGGGGAGTAAGTTGCTTAGTAGCAATCTAGAGGAGTAGGTGAGGTTCGAACCCTCTCTATTTGCATCTCTAGGTTAGGTTGAAGCAGCTCTACTTTTCTTACCGTTACAGTTTTTTTATGTATAATCAACCCATTAAAAAAAAAACAAATAAAAAAAATGACTAAAGCTACGGTTTTGCAGAGAGAAGCAGAGTGATCCAGAAAGAGTGCTCCTATTATACAAAATGTTAGTGTATTTACATGAAATAATACTGATATGTGAAGTTTATAAAAACAAACTGAAAGTTTATAATAATACTGATAAATAGATTATATTAATAAAAAAACTGAAAGTTTATCATAGTACTGATATATATAAAATTATATATATATATATATATATATATATATATATTAAAAGAGAAGTATATAATAATATTACTTAATATATTATAACAATGCCAATATTTACAAAACATACACACAAAAAAAAAAAACTGAAAGCCTACAATATAATTTCATTGTCCATATGATGCGTCCTGGTCATACCATGTGGATCTTGTAAAAAAATTTACTTTTGAATGGAGCACTCTATTTAGACTATTTTTTTTTCAATGGACCTTCCTCTCTGGGCCTTGTTATTAGCTCTATGAGCTGTGTCCACTTTATTACAATGTCTTCTATCAATTCTTTTGCTAGAAGTCAAGTTGAAATTCCTTATTAATGGGGGTCTGTTCTTTAGCTGTTTTCCTATTATGTGTTCTGATGATGAAAGTGGCTCATGGTTAGATCCCTTGGTCAGTGATTTTGGTATAAGTAAATGTGGTTTTAAACCTAGAACTGTGCTCACTTGATAAAGTAGTTTGTTTTGCCTGACCTGCCATGGTGCATTTTGGAAATATCTTGTGATCATTAAATTCATGAGTAAAACACTTGAAGGCAAGGTGGGGGGATGCTCTGTCCTTCTATCTCTAATTCCATCTGGCCTTTTGTTTCATTTTCTGTTTGTTCAAGATTAGTTGGTTCCTGTATGCAGCTTACATTGGTTGTCTTTTGGGTTTTCCATTTGTGAAAATCTAACTTGTTGTAAAATGTAAACTTATTTTCCCTATAGTTTATTCCTGAGTCTTGTCTTTCTAAGAAGTCTGACCCTAACAGTATATCCTAAATCAAGCCTGGCATTATCTGAAATATATGTCTTACATTTGTTGCTCCAATCTTGATATCCAGTCCCAAATGATGTGTTCCTATGTTGGCTTTTTCTCCGTTGGCCAATATAGCATAAGATTTTCTCGGTGAGATCAATAGTACATGAGTTTCTCCTGTTGCATCCTTGCCAGTGTCTATTAAAGCTGTAATTGGGAAATCTTCTAACAGTGCTTTAATTGTGGAGCACCCCGAGAGTGGTGGTCTGTGATCATCTTCCAGTTCCCACATAAATTCTGATGCCACTCTTTCATTTCCCTCAATAATTTCTTCTGTTTCATCCTGGAGTTTTATCTGGGGTATATAAATTATAGGACCCATATTTTTCTGGAATTGCTGTGTGTTTTAATCATCATCATAGCAGTTCCTGATAGCTGCCAACTGTTTTTTGGGTGTGTCAATTACTTTTTTCTTTGTCTGCATGCTCTTTATTTAGGTTGCCAAAATCTATAGCAGTTAGTAAGTCTACCATTTTCCACAGTTGCGGTAGCCCAGCATCAATTGTTGGTATGTTGAGAGGCTCATTGTATCTTATTGTCTGAATAAGCTGCTCTTCCGATAAGTGGAAAGCAGTCAATGATTTTAACAAAGACATTTGCCACAAGAAAAACTGGGTGTGAGATTGTCCTTTTGAAGTGCAGTACTTTTCTTGAGATATATGGTGCATTATTCCATCTTGCCTCTCTTCACTCCAAAAACTTTTAAGTAAGGCAATATGATAATCTGAAAATGTTACTGGTTTGTTACTTATACAGTCCCACCAATTTTGGGCAGATCCATGTAAATGATTAACTGCAACTGATAACTTTTCAGCTTCTCTGAGTTCCTGAAACATGAACAGCTCTTGTAAACTTTGCAAGTGTGTCATGGGGTCTTCTCGTCTGTCATCCCAAAAAGTTTTGATGTGGATAAATCTTGCCACCATTGGGTTGTCTGTTCTTTCCATGATCTTTATGCTTTCTTTATTTTCACATTGGAGATTCTCATTTCTTGGCTGATTCTCTTGTGTCGTTTTTGCTTCATTGTTTCTCTCTTCTTTTATCCTGTTGATTTCTGCTCTATATTATCTGCATTCTTCTTTGCATTCTTCTACTTTTTGTAACATAGTTTTCATCAATTTCCATACCCATTGTGGTACCAGTGAATCTATGTCTCCTTCTGGACTATACATATTTTCTAGAGAAATACGAATAGCTAAAAAAAATATATAAGAAAAAAAATTTTTGTTTGCTGTTGTTTTTAATCTTTGTACTAATACTATTCTTAAAATTTGTCTTATTTTTCTACTTTTACTTTTCAAAAATTTGCTTCACTCTCCCAACCATTCCTGCAACTCTCGTCCTTTTTTAACCTGCCAGCTTTCTATCTATAGTTCCTGCCCTATCCGTGTTTATTTACTTATTTTCTACCCTGTTCTGTGTGTTATATATGTGACTATAATGTATTTGATATACACTTCAATAACATATGATTACTACTGCAAGGGGGGGGGGAGTAAAAAATTCTACTTGAGCCCATCTTTTTTTAGCTCCTTGTTTGATCACTCTGTCTCCCTTCCTAGCAAAAGAAAGAAAAATATATTAATATCTGATTTGGTTTTAATTTTCAACCAAACTGATTGATTTCACATCTTGTAAACTGTACAACTGATAGCAAACAGAGAAAGTGCAAAAGAAAAATATATAAACTTCTGTCATTCACTATATTTATTTTCAAAAAAAAAAAAACACAAAAAAAAATTTCTTCTGATCATGAAATTCCTATTATCATATCTCAGGGTCTATCTCTAAACAGTAAGACCCACATTGGGCACCAGATTATATAAAAAAACCTGTAATGGTAAGAAAAGCAGAGCTGCTTCAACCTAACCTAGAGATGCAGATAGAGGGGGTTCAAACTTCACCTACTCCTCTAGAATGCTGCTAAGTGACTTACTCCCCAAACCTCACTAGAATTTAATCTTAATGTATGCCTGGTGGTCAGGGAGAGAAGAGACCATGAAAAGGAATTTTTTATATATATAATGATCAGATGTATCTACATATGTCACAAAAAAACAATACTAAGTGGTTTTATTTATAGTGAATGAAAGATAACAGAAACTTTTATTATTTACATTAAAAGAATTCATACAATGCTTTATTAATAGTGTCACAGGCTATTTTCACTGCAACTGGATAGACATATATGAAAGATCAATTGATCGTAATGATAAGAACAGACAAAATTTTACATTATAATTTCTTCTTTAAAATATTCCAGCCAATGGAAGTGTTACATAAAAGAAATCAAGAGAGAGAGAGAGATGATTCATTAACTCTATGGAGGGGGAACATGGAATTAAATAAGTGGTCAAACTCACCTAAACACTTTGGACCAGTTTGAATTATAGCCCTGCTGATAATTAAAGAAAATAACCCCCAGCAGGAATTTCCAGATATAATTGAAACATTTCAATGAGATTTTGAGAAAGATTTCCTAATAAATATAAATATACAAGACCATACACAAAGGCGATAGCATATAGTGGGCTGTGAGGCTTGAGACATAACAGTTATCAAGAGGTTAACACAAGACTGGATAGCTCTCCATCTTTAAGCTAGGTTAAAGAGAAAAATGGAACCCATTCGCTAAACGTGTGACCCAGATTCAGGATCAGAGTTTTATTGCTTATGTCCAGTTACGTATATTGAAAAGACTGAGATCGATGTGAGATCCAGAACATTTTATTTATTTTAAGTAGATCCAAATGTAGGTATGTTAACCTAAATGAACTTGGCAAAACGAAGCACTGTAATTGATGTTGAGCAGCCCAGTAGATCACCTGAGGCATGATACTATATAAATATGGTTGATGACCTTTAAATTTAAAAAGAAATCCTCTGCAAAATATATATATAAAGGAAAGCTCAACTACCACTGAAAAATCCACAGAAGAATAGTAACTTCACCTTTATAAAATTTGAATTACTAAAAAAAAAACACATCGGTGGATATTTTTATTTATTTAGTTCAGGTTTAACCGACTCATCACAGAGCCAATGTGATGTAATAATTTTTAATACATGTGCATATTGTCAAAATGTACTCTCTTTTATTCCTAAAATAAAAATGTGAACGTTTTATTTCACATTCTTTAAAATATAACTTTAAATTTGTAACCCTTCATTGACGAAAATATAAAGGCATTTGATAAGGATCTTTCTTTTATATATATACAAAAAAAAAATTAAAATCTTGAAAGTTTTCTAATAGAATATTTAGCAATTAAATCTTGATTTTAAAAATAGGGTTTTGCACTTTCTATGATTTGCTTCCTTTTCTTTCCAAAATATCTATATAAAATAAATAACTTAAACTACTGGAGTACAATGACGGAAAGTTAAACAAAGTATTTTTCAATTAAATTAATAAGAACTAGGGCCGCCATTATATATAATAACCCCTCCCATTATGATATATAAAAAAAAGAAAGCAATTAATGAAATATAATTTGACAAGATACGAACACATAGATTTAAAGAAACATATATATAGAAAAACATAATCTAACTAGAGTGAATTTGTAAATTACAAAGAGATTTTTTGTTAATTCATGGTAACGTTACCGGTAACTAGATGGGGTGGGTCAAGATAAGTTCATTAGATGTTTCCCACAGGTCTTCCCGGTTCTTCAAATTTGTTTTTCCATGTTTTAGGGAAGATATTCATGGATACAGGGCAACCACTTTAGTTCTCTGGCTGGCTTACATGATTAGAACACCCGCCGCAGGAATGCCTCAGGAGAGCAAAGGCAAAGAGGTTACCCCCACATTTTTGCAGAGCAACACATTTCTGGATTTTTATTTATATGCCGAAAGAATAGAGTGCAGCTTGAAGTAAGTACAGCAAGCAAATGTTCACTATATTGTCTAATTTCTCAGCAAAATTTCTTCCAACAAAATTCTTAAGATTTCTCTCTGACCTTCAGCACCGATTACCCGCAAGCATAAGACCAAGAACAAAAAAAAGTTCTTTATTTATACCCTTTTTTCTATTATGTTTTTAATCTGCTAATTAGTAGCAAATCATGCCCATTGTTTCAAATTTTTCCTGTTATCTATTATTTTATCTAATTCAGAAAAATGTTTTATTAATTATTTCCTTTTCCTAATAGATTCTATTTAATTAAGAAAATTTTTATCTTATCGAATACTACCAAATATATTTTAAAATAGTTGCAAATATAATTTTAACTTTCTATATTTTATTTTATTAAATCTTTTCTCTTTAACACAATTTTTTCTTTAATTTAGGCAACTATTTGAGAAAACAACAAATTTAGTTTGAAAAAGAAACATACATTCACTGTGGTTGGATGGGGTCTTAGTTAGTCAACAGTGAATGGTGAAGCCAGAATATATATATGCACAGCTTCAATATATATATATATATAAAACAATAAAAATAATACATATAACAGTAATTAATTATTATATACAGTTTTTCAATCTGCAGAAGTACTTTCGATTAATTCCTTAACTTCCTCAAGTGCCATTAAATCCAGTTAAAAAGGATTAAGAAATTAACTAAAAGTACTGCAGATTGAAAGACTATATATAATAATCAATTACAATTATATTTATTATATTTATTGTAATTACCATAGATTTTAATTAATGGACATTTTATTATATATATATATAAGTAATCTTGTAATCAAATATTAATAAATACAATAACCAAATATGTGTAAGGTATAATGTTAAAAAAGTTTATCCACTTAGAAGCACTTTCGACTATCTTCATAGTCTTTGTCAACTAACATTTTCAAAAGCTAACCTTCCCACAATTCTGTGATCTTTACATCTGCTGCCTGCCTGTTTATTAAGTCTTGCTTATATTTATATATTATCATAACTTCCTTTATTTTTCTTTTATTATTGTTTTTATGACCATAATAGATTATATATATAGTTTTAATTTGAATTATAATAAAGTGAAACCATTGCAAATTGAAAAAAAAACAATAATAAAAGAAAAATAAAAAAGCTATGTTAATATTCAAATATAAGCAAAACGTAGTAAACAGGCAGGCAGCAAATTTAGAAATCACAGAAGGTTAGCCTTTGAAAGTGTTAGTTGATAAAGACTATGAAGATAATTTAAAGTGCTCCTAAATGGATAAAACTTTTAAAGTTGTACTTTACATATATTTGGTTACTGTATTTATTAAAATTTAATTACAATATTATGTACATAACTTTGAAGAAATACAGATATCGTATAAGAATATCATTACACACACATATATATATATATATATATCATCATCATCATCAACCATTATCAATCCACTGCAGGATGAAGGTCTCTCCAAGTTTAATCCATCTTCTCCGATCTTTAGCTTCTCTGCTCCACAACACCCCTGCACATTTTCTTATTTCATCCATCCATCTCACATGTGGTCTCTTTCTGGGTCTTTTACAATCTCTAGGAATCCAGTTTAAAATTTCAATTGTCCATCTATTATCATCTCTTCTAGCAATATGTCCAGCCCAACTCCATTTCCATCTTTTAATTTTTTCAATAAGGTCAGTAACACCTATTTGTTGTCTTATCCATACATTGCATTTTCGATCTCTTCTTGTTACTTCCAACATACATCTCTCCATACTTTTTGAGTGGTCTGAAGTCTCTGTATTACTCTTCTATTAAGTGTCCAAGTCTCAGATCCATAAGTAAAAACTGGTAAAACACATTTATTAAAAACCATCCTTTTCAAACACATAGGCATATTTCCTTTTAGTATCAAGTTATTTCTACCAAAAGCACTCCAACCAAGTTTAATTCTATGATTAATTTCCTCCACTATGCTTCCATCTGTATTAATAATCTGACCAAGGTATTTGTAACTATTAACTTCTTCTAATTCTTCATAATCAATCTTTATTTTCATATTTTGAGCAAATCGATTAAATATTACTTTAGTCTTTTTAGCATTTATTTTTAGTCCTACTTTTCTACTTTCATCTGCTAACTTCTGCAACATTTCATGCAGCTCTGAAGCATTATTTGCAAAAACAACTACATCATCTGCGAAATCTAAATGACTTAAATACTCTCCATTTACTTTTACTTCTTTAGTTTCCCATTTTAATCCACAAAATACTTCTTGCAGCACTGCTGTAAAGAGTTTTGGAGATATGGAGTCACTTTGTCTTACACCTTTCTCAATGTTGATTTTTCCAGAATCATTATGTAATCTAATTGTTGCTGTTGCATTTTTATAAATATTCTGTAAAATATGACAATATCCTGGATCTATACCTTGATGATCCAATGCTTTAATCACTGAAGAAATGTGTATAGAATCGAATGCCTTTTCATAATCTACAAATCCAAAACATAATGACAACTCATATTCGTTTGTCCTTTCTATGACTTCTCTCAATACCTGGATATGATCTATTGTACTAAAACCACTTTTAAATCCAGCTTGTTCTCTTGGTTGGTGGAAATCCAAAGTTCTCTGTAGACGAGTTGTAATTATCTTGGTAAAAATTTTATATAAAACTGATAAAAGGCTGATAGGTCTGTAATTTCTAATATCTTCTTTATCACCTTTTTTAAATATTAATATTATTACTGCATTCTTCCAACCTTTCGGTACATCTTTATCATTTAGACATTTGGTATATAACTTTGCTAAAATTATTTCTATTTCTTAACATGCTTCTTTTAATATATCAATTATAATTCCATCATTTCCTCGAGCCTTTCCTTTCTTCATACACTTAATTGCATGTCTCACTTCTTCATTTAAAATTCTGAGCAATTCGGAAGATGTAATAGATATAGGAGGTACTTGTTCTTTATTACTATATAATTCTTGATAAAAATCTTCTACCAATTTCATGATGTCATCTCTCTTTTTAGTAATAATTCCATCTTTTTTTCATATTGCAGATATACAAAAATGATGTATTAAAAAGAATTGAATATCTCGAATTTTGCAAAATGGTACGGAAAAGAGTTGAAAATGATATAAGAAAGTATAACTGTGAAATAGCAAGGAAAGCTGTAGAAGAAAATAAAAGTCTCAAAAATGTTAAACAACATTTTGGTATTGGTATGTTGTTTAACATTTTTGAGACTTTTATTTTCTTCTACAGCTTTCCTTGCTATTTCACAGTTATACTTTCTTATATCATTTTCAACTCTTTTCCGTACCATTTTGCAAAATTCGAGATATTCAATTCTTTTTAATACATCATTTTTGTATATCTTCATATTCCTTCTTTTCTTCATAAATTCTCTAGTCTCAGTAGAAATTTTATTAGTCAATTGCTGCTTTTTTCTACCAGCTATGTTTGTTGCAGTTTTTAAAAGTATATCAGCTATTTTCATATTAATTTCATTCAAATCTGAATCATGTTCAAAATCTCCTAACACTTGAAACCTATTTGTAAGTTCTAATTTAAATTCATTAGAATGTTTCTGAAGATTAGAAATATCAACTGTAAATATTGTTTTTCTTAATAATTTTTGTCTCTCTAGTTTTACATTAACACGTAACTTACACCTTACTAATCGATGATCACTTCCTGTGTTAAATTTATTAAGAACATTACAATCTTGAAATATGTATTTTCTGTTAGTCAAAATATAATCCAATTCTGTTGTACCTTCATTTGGATGCTTCCATGTCCATTTCCTTTTAACATTTTTCTCAAAAAATGAATTCATAATATAAAGTTTTTCTTTTTCTGCAAACTCCACAAGTCTATGTCCTCTCTCATTTCTATTACCATAACCAAAATTACCTACAGCAATTTCATCTTTCATTTGTCTACCAATTCTAGCATTAAAGTCTCCCATAATAATTTTAAAATGTTGTTTACTCTGATCAAAAGCCTTTTGTACATCCATATAAAAATCTTCTACTACTTCATCACTATGAGAACTTGTTGGGGCATAAACCTGAATTATCTGCATTTGGTATCTGCTATTAAGTTGTATAACTAATCTTGCCACTCTGTCCGATACACCATCAATCTCCACAATATTGTTCTTCCACTTTTTATTTATAATGAATCCTATTCCATTTGTATTTCCAATATGTGTGCCTTCATAATAAAGAATATGTCCAATTTTTAAATCAATTGTTTCTTCTCCTTTTCTTCTAACTTCACAAAGTCCAATAATGTCCCATTTAATATAAGACAGTTCTTCTTCTAATTCTTGCAATCTTCCTTCACTTGAAAGTGATCTGCAGTTGTAAGTACCTAAATAAAAAATCGTCATCAAATGGCAGCCTGGGTCCGCAATCAGGGGATTCTTAACACCCTCCGTCTTCAGCCACCAACTGCTGCCTTGGTTGGTGACTTTACAGCCTCCTGGGAATCAGGGCCATGCTTTATTTTTGTCTGTCATAATTGTATATATGTATGAGAAAAATATTTATCATTGACACAAACATTCATTCTGCCTTATCAGGCACTGAGAAGAAAGACCATGGTGTTTCTTGATCTTAAACTCTGAGGTAAAAAGCCAATAAACTCACCACACTTGCTAAGGCATGTTGGTGAGCAGCCCATCCATGTTCGTATACTATATGAATAATCACATAGTAATAACAGCTGCAACGACAAGAACGTATGGAATGGACATTAGGAATTTGCCCTGCTCTGTTCCTTTAAGGCCTCCAAGAGGAATCAAAGGGTCTCCTTTCAGTTAATATCAAACTCCTTTCTGCATATATATATATATATATATATATATATATATATATATATATATATATATATATATATATATATATATATATATATATATATATATATATATATATACAAGTAGTATAAGTATAATAAACAAAATACACTAGAATAACTCTACAAAATTAAAAATGCCTATATAAAACTAAACAATATTTCTTTGCTATAGCCAGCTTACACCTTCTTTTACCATCTTGAGTAGCAATACAATGCTAATATTTAAATCTCATTAAAATCACTGAACATTAACATTCACATGTGAGTGACCAACTTTCCATACTTTTTTTGCAGAACATGCAGTGATTTGTAGGGGAATATTCTAATTTGATAGTGTTTTTGTTTTGCATGTGGAAAATGATTTGAAAAAAGAACAATTATAGGATCATATTTTATAAATAGCACAGATGAGTTGAATAAACAGTGTAATTGTGTTAATATTCACAATTTATGGAAAGTTGGCCATTGACATAGGAAAGTTACTGTTTTAATGAGATTTAAATACGTATGTTGTATTACTACTTAAGATAGTGGAAGAAGCTATAAGCTGGCTGTAGCAAAGAAATTATTTAGTTTTATATAGCATTTTTAATTTTGTAGAATTATTGTAGTGTATTTTGTTTAATAGATAGATAGATAGATAGATAGATAGATAGATAGATAGATAGATAGATAGATAGATAGATAGATAGATAGATAGATAGATAGATAGATAGATAGATAGATAGATAGATAGATAGATAGATAGATAGATAGATAGATGGATGGATGGATGGATGGATGGATAGATGGATGGATGGATGGATAGATGGATGGATAGATAGATGGATAGATAGATAGATAGATAGATAGATAGATAGATAGATAGATAGATAGATAGATAGATAGATAGATAGATAGATAGATAGATAGATAGATAGATAGATAGATAGATAGAAGATAGATAGATAGATAGATAGATAGATAGATAGATAGATAGATAGATAGATAGATAGATAGATAGATAGATAGATAGATAGATAGATAGATAGATAGATAGATAGATAGATAGATAGATAGATAGATAGATAGATAGATAGATAGATAGATAGATAGATAGATAGATAGATAGATAGATAGATAGATAGATAGATAGATAGATAGATAGATAGATAGATAGATAGATAGATAGATAGATAGATAGATAGATAGATAGATAGATAGATAGATAGATAGATAGATAGATAGATAGATAGATAGTTAGATAGATAGATAGATAGATAGATAGATAGATAGATAGATAGACAGACAGACAGACAGACAGACAGATAGATAGATAGACAGACAGACAGACAGACAGACCGATCGATCGATCGATCGATCGATCGATAGATAGATAGATAGATAGATAGATAGATAGATAGATAGATAGATCGATAGATAGATAGATAGATAGATAGATAGATAGATAGATAGATAGATAGATAGATTGATAGATAGATAGATAGATAGATAGATAGATAGATAGATAGATAGATAGATAGATAGGTCAGAGAATGCTAAAATATCACAAAAACTCTCTAAATGTAAAAAAAAAAAAGTTTATTTCTGCCTTCAAGAAATTTATATAAATATATATAATAAAATTAGCTAAATGATATTATTTTAATATGCAGTAATTTTAACTGATAAAAATCTCCCAGTGTCTCATCTTTATTAAGTATAAACACACATTCATTTATCATTTAATTGTTCTAGCAAGTGAAAAGAAACTCATCTGACAGTTACCTTATTTTTAAGAGTGGTAAGTGTAACAATGGCATTTGTGAGCTTCAGTATATATTCACAATTATATATCTTTATCTTTGTTTAACATTTATCAATATCACATGTATTAACTCTGTAACAGGTTGACAATATCTATTGTTATCCAGTGGCAATTTTTGTCAATGTTCAATCTCTGATTTTATTATGAAATCTTTATTCCATACTAAAACTGAATAAATTGGACACTATTTTTTAGAGATTTAAGTTTACATATGAAAAACATCTAAAAAAATCATATTTGAACTTTGCAAATATTGAAAAAAATAAGTTTATGATTGCAGTAATCAATGAAATCTTTGAAATTTATTTCTAAAACATGAATGAATAAACGTTAATTCCTGATAAATCTATAAAATTCTGCTTTAAAATATTGAAATTGCTTTATAATTTTTAGAATATTTCAAAAGATTCTAGCACAGTGTCAGTAATGACAGTAATTCACCATAAATAGTTCACCAACAAAGAAGATGACACTACTTGAAATATATCAATGGATTTGTGATAACTTTTCATACAATGGATGGAAAGTATGTTTTTTTAAAAATAAATATTATATCACAAAAGTAATAACTTTACTTTAGTAGAAAAGTTGTTTACTCTTAGCATGTTGAGGGTGTAGTCTTCTTTTTGAATGTTAGTTTATTAATTTCTATTTTTAAAAATAAAACACATACAAATAAAATATTTTGATCTTAAAAAATTCTTATATAATTACTAGATGCAACCAGCCTTGGAAAGGCCTCTTTTTTTAAAATTGGTTGCTTTAAAAAAATTTTTTAAGATTTAATGTACATTAAACAAAAAATGTTAATATTATATAAATATATGTGAGAAATTCATATTTGAAAAAAATATTTGCAACCTGACTTGTTTGATACAGTACAGAAATGTACCCTCCTAGGTATTAATAAAGCTAAATTAAAATTTAAAGTATTAAATACATACCTGTTACATTGGATATGTGCCAGGTACAGACAACTCTTCCAGTTTATTAATGGTAGAATGGTTGTGAATTTGAGGTATGAAAGGTTGTGAATTAGATATGTGACAGCCTTATGGAGAAACATTCATATACTTATTAATCACTTCATAGAGAAAATAGGGATTTTATATATAAGTTTATTTAAAAATAATCAGAAATATTTAATAAATTATATATACAAAATTTATACTTTTTGTTAATCTAAATAAATTTTTAAAGTAATTTTGCAAATGCTGTGGAAACCAGATTATTTAAAACAAAAACCATCAAAGGGTGGAGGTAGGACTAAATACATGAAAATAAACTATGACTTTTATTGAAATTCCTGGAAAATACTGATATTTTCCGATTTTTTTAAAATTAATAAATCAACATTTGCTAATTTGCAGTTTTAATGTTTTTTAAAAAAATCTATGGAAATATTACTACACATAGCCACAGAAAAGTGATCTGAAGTGACAGAACTATTTTTGAAGTAAATAGCTATATTAATGATCTCAGATGTCATGTAAGCCAGCTTAAGCATTAAACATCCTTCACTCACATTTTTGACACCACAAATTAATGATTATTACTAAATATTTATTAGACTTAAAAATATTTTATTAATTATAGCCTAGATATCTAAGTTAAAGATGAATATATTTATTTACTATTATTACTCATAATCACACATTCATAAATTTGCTTCAACTTTCTTTTTTCTACATATATTACTTTTTTCAAATATTCTTAACACTTTTATTACACTATATTTTTGAAATATATGATTAAAGACTTCAGAAAAAATAAATGGCTCCAAAGAGGCATTTCATTCTGAATCAGCACTCTCTATTCCACCCAATTTGATCATCATAACAATATCAACTTTTGCTAAATAATTGATAATTTGAATTATTATGAAAGATTATTTATCATGTTAAATATTTAACAGATATACAGGTAAAAGATTATTAATCTATAATCCCAGATTCCAGTGGCTTTTTTTTTGGATTTATGATTTTATGGAATTTTAAGAATAGAACTTTTATACCATAACTGTTAATCTAAAATCTTCTAAGATAGAAAAAAACAATCATATCACTGCATTTAGGCTCATTAATTTATAGACATTTCTTTAATGTTTTTTATTTTATTTTGCATGCAAATGTGTGTACAAAGTAATATATTTATTATAAAATATTGAAGAATAACTTTGAAATTTTATTTTGGATAATAGAAATTTTTTAACAAGAAGTGTTTCAATTAATGGTATTCTATTTGCATTGATATATTTTATACTAATAGAACATACTTTTTTCTGCTTATACTCAACCTAAGATATCAGGATTAGATATTTTGATTTTACTTGACACTTATCTATTTTAAGTTTCAGTGAGTAGCATTGTTATTATATCAACACTTCTAGATTTGTTTTGAATTTTTAACAGTGAAGACTTTGAATTTAAATATAAAATTAACGCGTTTACACATCTACAAGCAACCATTAACCCTTTTATATTGTCAACCTATAGACTGAAATTAAAAGAAAAATCTAATTATACAGTTATAAATTCACAACAACTTTCTTGTGTGTCATAATATATCTAACATTAGATCAATAACTATAGATTTTATGACCTTAGTTTTATGCCTATTCTGCTTGTGTTTAACATATCCTTTCAGTAGCAACTCTCCTCACTTTACTCCAGAGTCATCTATTATAAGCTTGGATAATCCATATTGATTAAGTGATGGTTGCACATTTGGCGGCCATCTTAACCTATTTTATTATTAAGCAAATAGTATGAAATTTCAAAAAACATTAACGTTTTAAACCCAAACCAATACTTTTATATTTAATTAAATAATTCTGGTTACAGATTAATAATCATATATACTTGTGACTTCAGTTTTATTTACATTGCAAAACCATTTCACCCTTTGGCTAGATAGTTTACAATAACAAAATATCATTTTTGATAGTTGGCTGGGGATTTTCAGTACTTATTATACCCTAAATATGCTTTTAGAAACAGACCTTTGTATGTTACTCCATAGGCATATATTGTGACTTTTGTATAATTAATAATAGGCATTTGATATTAGTAGTATTATATTGACATATCCTGACTAGTTTCTGACTATGATCATTATCAGTAAGAACTGATTTTAATGCTTTGTTTAGCAAGTTACATTTAAAGATTTATCAGACAACTTTAAAATTTTAATGTTTAATGCATTAGCATACAGAATAACAGCATTATGATATAAAAATGCATTTATATAAAAATGATTAATTACATTCATTACCTTTTCAAATAGAATAACTTTCTTTTTTTAAAAAAAAGACAACAATAAGCAGTTTTTGACAGAAGAAAAGTTTCTATTGTTCAAAGTGTCATGAGACGTTGGTAATTAAAATAAATAAATAATAAAAGCTTTAAAGTAAAAAAAAATCCACGATAATTTGCTAATAAATATGTAATATTTTGAAAATTAGTACCACAAAGTAAATGCTTTTTTCTTTTTATTTACATTTACTAAGACAATAAAACTAATTACTCAAGGCTTTAATGAGTTTATAAAAATAGACGATTACAGTTAACTCAGATTATTGATAGCTTAAGGGTTGATTTTTAAGTTTTTATTTATATATGATCTGGGTTCAAATTCACCAATTCATTTCCTATCCAGTTACTGATTAATAAAAGTAAATATATATGATTTACTTAAAAAGTAAAAAATTGAAGTGTAAAATCTTTACAAATAAATTATTGATCATCGTGGTGATAAATATTTTCTTCTTCAGTATACTTCTGAGAAGATTATTAGACATGATTTTATTATATATGATGTACTATTTTTGTGATTACTACATTAATTACAATAAGGACGATTATCCACTGACATATATATATATATGTGTGTGTGTGTGTAAATTAAGAGTCACATACTGTAGAGCTAACACATTCGCTTGTCATGTCTATTATCTGTGTTTCAAATCCTTGCCAAATGATTTTTTTTCATGAGTCACAGGGTTATTCTTTCAGATAGCCATTCCTAGAAAATGGAAATCTATCCATTCTTAACTTGGTGAAAAAAGATGAAAATTGCTCAAACTTTCGTTACCCAGCATTTGAAACGTCTGGTGAATATTGACTTCTTTTTCACTATTTTTCTTTGAGATGCTGAAGGTGAGGAATTTGCTTTAGAGCGAGATATCTATTATAAAGGCTGCTTTATCTTTTAGATATTATATGTATATATATTTAAACCAAATACTCTAATACATTTTTACATAAAAATATGTTAAAATTTTAAAATGTCATATAGAAGTTGATGCATTTATGTGATTTCGGGGATCAAGTTTAACCCAGGTAAACTTTGGAAATTTTCTTTTTTCAGAAAATTAACTCATAACCAACATAGCTAGTTGCCCCTAATTATCTTGGGGGTGGGGCACAGTATTTTTTTAGATTTGCATACTGATATACTTTTTATTTCCCATTCAAACTTTGATGATTGCTCAAAAAGTAGATCATTTTCTTTAAGAAAGCTAATGGCATTAGTAGATGATTATTTTTTTGACAAGACTTTAAAACACTCAGCCTCCATTTTAATTTGTCAACTGCCATTTGATTAATTTCTGCCAGCTGTTTATTTGTTAATGACAAAAAAAAGATGCAAGTAACTTCTAAACATCACGTTTTTTCCATTTCATGAAATTCGATAATTTTTGCAAGAGATACAGTTTCACTATTCATACAAGAATCATTAATAATTTTATGTGAGTAGATAGTTTTAGAATACCAGACTTTCTGGCATCCATTCATTAAACATTAAGTGATGAGTTCCCCCAAGCTTGATTAATAAGTTTAACACATTCCAATATATTGAAATTCTTCATGTAGTCTTAGACATGGTTTTCATTTTCCATATTTCTTTTATTTATTAGTTTTTTTTATATGTAAAACTTATATAATGGACTGTTAAAACATTGGTGATGTCTTGATCCATGAGCTGAATGATAGATGAAATGTGAAGCAGCAAAAAATAATATTAATAATGTTTCACAATTGATCAAAATCCAAATTATAAGTTATACATAGCATTATTTAAAAGTAGCATGGTCTTAATACCTAGTTTTACATGACTAATAATTTTTCTCTTCCAGTGCATAATAATCTTTAAACCAATTGATAAAATAATTGTTTTGTAATCCAGGCATTTTTACTAAATTTCCAAACAATTGGTAAAAATTATTAGTAAATATTTCCTGAAAGTTCCAGAAATCACAATTCTATAAACTAACAAGGATCTTAATGTTTTAATTCCATAACTATTTCCACTATCAAGTAACATTATTATCTGTAGATATGCTAATTCCAAAAGCTTTTTTTTTATTTTTATGAAAATAAATGCAGAATGGCATTCATTTCCAATAGAATGCCCATCTTATTAGTATTAAAATTTGTTTGAAAACTTAGTCTTTCTTTTCTATCATTTTTGAAAACAGTAAAACTAGCCATTCAGAAAAACTTTTTCTATATTATTTCCAAACTCCTTACAAGTACCTTAGTGCAGACAATCCTTTTGACTAATAAACAAACTTATATAGATAACTTTCATTTGTTAGTTCCAAAATTCTATATCTTTTTCTATATTAATTTAACATGTGAATGGCAAAACTTTGTTGAAGTCTAGTTTTGCTTCCAACACTTTATTATTTTTTACAAAGACCTCTGCTAGTGGACTCGGATATTCTTAAATAATAAATAAAGTTTACATTTTGTTTACTTTTTTTTCTTTTAATAATGCTCTTTTTAATCATTAAAGATATTGAAGCTGTATCTATAAAAAAGTTTAGTATAGATTAATAATTATGCATAATATAGCAGATGATAAATTATCACTTATATAAAAGTCTACAAATGCTGAAATCTATTGTCATTTTTACATGGATAGAAATTGGTTGCACATAAATAAGTAACATTCTAAAATCAAGTATGCATGTGAATTCTTTTTTACATTTCTACTTTGTGAATGATTTATTTTATAATCTTTTTAGATTTTGAAGCTTCCAAATCATGATGCAAGTAGAAATTTTCTGGTGTTTTAGTTGTATTTTTATATTGGACTATTTCCATCATCCAATATATGTATTGAATGTCTTTAAAAAAATTTAACCTTATTCAAATATTTAAAATACATTCAACTATTAGTAATAGCACATCAAACAGGTTAGTATGCACAATGTTTTGAGAGGTATTAGTCTTCTCTCTTTTTCAGATGTTGCAGGCCTGACCAGTGACAGTACTAGCATGGGATTCGAACCTGGGCCTTAGATTCTTGAGTTTTAAATTTCATAGCAAACCTTCAGGACAACATTTTCTGGTGTTGTTCTGCAATTGTTCAGTGACAACTATATGAAAATTTGGTGCAAGAATATATGCAATAAATAATACATTATTTTTAGTGTAGTTTAATATGTCTAAAATTTTTAGCACATTTTGTATTACTCATATAAATGTTAGTATTATTATCTATCATCTAACATAAAGTAATACATCAATTCTCTCATACTATACATGTATTTTGGTTTATCACATATGTATATTTTTAATAAGATTTATAAACTACCAAGGAGAGTTTTTCCTGTTTTAAGATTTATAAAATTAAATAAAATAATATCAATTTTATCACATTATAAAAACATTTCACCCTTATGCTATATAGTTTACAAAAACAAGATATCACTTTTGCTAACTCGCGGAGGGTTTTCATTATTTCACCAACTAAAATATTTTTTAAGCTTTTAAATCTTATAATATTGAATCTTATCTAATGATTATATATATATATGTGTGTGTGTGTGTGTGTGTGTTTTCTGGGATTGATCTATATTTTATCTAATATGATAATGGTTAAAAGTTTAGAATAATCTCTAAAAATCACATGAAGATTTAATATTGCTTTAATTAATTATATATTTATGATAATTAGATTTTTTGTATGTATATTACAAAACCATAACGATTAAATATGTACATAAACAAACTTAACAAGTTTATACTTTTTTATAGGCTATGCTTTATTTAATTCTTAACTATGCCAAGCAAACATTTGATATCTTTATATAACTAAAATCAACTATAGTAGTAATAATTTAACATTCTAGAAATCAATCTATTACATTAGAAATTAAATAAAGTTTTATTGGTTCAATATACTTTTGAATTCATAATATACCATGATTCATCCCTTATTTCACCTATGACCTTAACATGTCTTCATTTAAATGTATACATTATTTTCCTTTATAATCCCAAAATACTGATGTATGCATTGCATTAATCTTTTATTGTAGAGAACAAAGTTAAAATATGGATTATATATGACAAGTTTAATTATCATTCAATTTATTAAAGATAAAAGAGTCCCCTAATACATTTTATTAGTTCAGTCAAGTAAAAGTTAATGCAACATACACATGTGTATTCCTGGATCATTAATAGGAGAGAAAACACAAATTTATTCCAAGAAATTCTGCAGTCATATTTAAGAAAAGGAATGATAGAAAGTGGGTATATTAGAAATTTAAAAAAAAAAAATTCTCAAATAACAGATCAGTATTATTTAGTTAATTTCTTACTAAATTTAAATATATGATCTGATTAAATAAAATCTTATTTATGGACATTTCATTATTTATCATCACAGTTGATTTTTATCATGAATATAAGACAAATATATCAAGAGCATGTTAGTGTCCTTAAAAATAGAATAGAGTTATACCAGAAAAACTAATATAAGCTTCTAAATTTATTTATGTATGTATAAAAACTGCAAATAATGTTCTTACTTTTTAAATATATAGTTTTAGACATTGGAAAAAATATCACTCTGGTTTTTAATGTATACCATATAATAGTAAATCATCCATGCACTTTACTACTGTTACACAATGCTTAATTTACAACCCTCTTTTACAGTTTACAGTTTCAGTTACCCCAGCATTTTTTTTCAAAACATTTGTAGCATTGTGTAACAGTAGTAAAGTGCATAAATGATTTAGTATTATATGGTATACATTTGTCAAAGCAATAAGAAAGAGTAGCTGTTATACTTCTTGAAGAAGTTTTTTATATATATTTAGTCCAATCAAACATCTTTGTTTAGACAAATTTAAATGTGTCTCAAATGTTATTGTTGATCTGTGTATATATTATATTACAGTACTCAAATTTTCTTAGTAAGTGCAATATTTTTCACAAACTCTTAATAAAAAATCACCTAATAAAAATAATAATTTGTTTACATATTCTGGTTATTATAAATTCCAAAAATACCCAGCAGTTTAAATAAATTGAAGAAAATACAATGCATTCTTACTTTAATGAATAATATTTCTGTAATGTAATTTTCACTATACCACTACAAAAATATTATTTATTATGTGGATAATCTCTAATCTAATGAATATTATAAGAAACTTTTATTACATTTCTTCTCCCATCCTCAAGCAATAATTTTACTAAGTTAGTTTCCTCTGAAAGAACTGGAGATAATTTTCAAGTCTATTTCAATTTTCTTCATTTTTAGCCAATCAAATTTCTAATACAAAAAAGCTACAATGAGTGAAATAATTATAAAACATATACACACTCATTTATTATTTTACAAATTATCACAACCCCTCACATGGATTCAGGAGTCTTAAAGAAAATAAGTCTTTATTAAAATAATGTTTTCCACTTCTGTGAAGAATGTTTTTACCTTTGTGGATTAGTCATTTGTTTCTGATTTTAATAAATTCTTCACATTGGAAACTTTTTTATAGTGTCCCTCCAATATCTTTATCTTTAAATTTTATATACACACTTTATAATATTGTAAATTATAAAAATACCTGAGAATATTACTAAAAAGCAAACCTCATGCTGTCTATCCTGCTAAACTTTAAAATTTTACCCTAAAAAATAAGATGCTCTTAGGATTTGTATTTCACTAGTTGTCAAAGGCTTGCTCATTAGCTATGCTGGAATTAAAAATATTCATTCAATACAATATCATAATAATAATGTTTAATAAGTCAATTATTTTATATAGCGTGATGTTTTTTTACAAACTGTAATATTTTAAACAGCATTAAACTGTTGCACATGCGCTTTGGATTTTAACTATAAAATTCTATCTTTTCCAAAGACTTTATCATGTGTTTGAAGTGTTTGTATTCATTCATTTTATAGTTAAAATCCAAAGCGCATCTGCAACAGTTTAATGCTGTTTAAAATATTACAATAATGCTTAATGTAAATTTGTTTTAATGCAATGTATCTTTAATTTTAAAGTGTAAAAGTTGTTCCCACAATATCACAATATATAGTGTGTTAAATACTGATGATAAATAATGATATATAACTGATTATGTAAGATCAGAACAATCACAAGACCATATTAATGATATTATTTAACCCTTAAACCGCTAATTATATTATTGGTTGTATGAGGTAAAAATCAAATCTTTTAATTGGCCAACTCACAAACTGAAGACAAAGCCTATTGTTAAAACATATTCGCCTATAATATTAAATTCAACTCAGATACGCTTATAAAAAGTATATTACTAATTTTTCAGGGTATTGAAAGAGAACGAAAGTTCTTTCAAAAATAAATTGTTATTTATTTATTATAAAATATATTCAATTTTGGCAAATATAAAGCGAATGTCTAAACAAAAAAGTGGTGACGCAAATGCTTTTTTTCAATGTTACGTTATTGAAAAGTAAAGATTTCTTTTTGCTAAATCTTAAATATTTTTACTAAAATCTTCAATATTTTTTGAAAATAATTTTGTTTTTTTGGTATATTTTTTAAAAAACTAGTTTAATTTCTCAAATTATATTTTTTTAATACTTAAGATTGCATTTGAAATGAAAATCTCAGCATTTTTCTTTATTTTCTTTGATCAGGTGGTTTCTTTGTTCTTTCCAGCCAATCGGAATGTCTTTTTCGGCTGAGAGCTTGCTGACAACCAATGACTGACAATGTTCTTTCTTTGTTTAGGTTTAAATGCGTTTTTTTTTTATTTTTTACTTGTAAAATAATTCAGAAGAGGGCACCATCTTACAGAACTTTTAAAAACCTAATCAATACCTGTCAAACGAATATTTTAGCATAAGAACTGGCAGAGTTAGAGTGACGTCAGATGTCGATGTAGGCCTCGTAAGAGGCGAGAAAAGGGTTAAACTAATATTTAATAAATGATTAATAATAATATGCCTTTAGCAATGCATGTGAGAATATAAATAGTAAACAATGAAGGTATGTCAATTATTTTCATAGACTTTGTCATTTTTATCATTATTTTCCCTGTTCAGTTTAATGCAATGACAATAATAAACTCAAGACCTAAAAATTATAGGATCAAATCTCAGTTACTTTTAATGCTTAAATGTCACATGACAACTCAATAAACTTACCATGTGATTATTTTTTATATATCATTATTTTCAGTTACTATAATTTTCTGCAGAATAAAAAATCTCTCTACATTTAATTTTCATCAATCTATAAATTAATCTTCCCAGCATTTTAGTAAACTTCTTTATTTCATCAATTTATCATATTTCTAGGTTTTTTCTTAAGTACTTTATATTTTTTGTGATCCAGTTTAAGACTGCCATTATCTAGTATCTCAGCTTTTAATAATATGCATGACCCAACTTTGTTCCAACTTTTTACGTCCTTTTATATTAATGATAAATACTTGTTCTTTCATCTATTTAATTTCTTTTTGATCTCTCTTTATTAGTTTTAATACACAGCTTTTTACAATTTAATGTACATTTTGAAGCATTTGCACTATTTTGTATTAAGAACCCATTTCTCAGACATGCAAGAAAGCACTAGTGAATCATAAAATACATTAAAATGTTTTTTTTCAGTACTGCTACTTTTAAATAAGTCTGGAACATTACTGACTACTACTATACTATTAAATAAGATCCAAAAAGTTGCTACATTTATGATGTTGTATAAAATGGTATTTTAGAATCTGTATAACAGAGAAGTCAATGGCTTGATAAGATAAAACATATATCCCGTGAATGTCTTAATAACTTCTTTTATCAAAATTTATTAACATTTCACACTAGAAAGAATAGTATGCATATTTTTGTGGCTTATTACAGTTATGCTCAAAAGCTTTAGTATGTGTACAGTAATAGTTAATATTTATTTAAAATTAATTTAACTATAATTATTAAAAGGATTTTCCATTTTACAAAAACTGTTTTATAATTGTTATGCAGATAATACTTTTAAGTAAAATGTTACGTCAAATTATTTGTAAAAGAGATTGCTGTTACGGTAGGAAATAAATATGTTTAGGCTTTAGCATAAAAGATCAGATAATTGTTTGTCCAGAAAAAGGATGTGTATCTATGAACAATCAGTGCATCTCTTTATGGTATCATAACTAATGGTAATTAAAGTTTAGCACCTGGGAGAGTAATATTTATATTCTAATATCTATTATATACAAAATTAAATTATATATATATAAATTTCTAATTTATTAATGTTTAGTAGCACATATTAAATCTATCATATCACAACCATCTATCAGTACACACATATCTGTGTAAAAAAAAACAACAGAAAAATCATTTTTAAACAACCCAAGTACAATAACATGACCATAAATCCAATAATTATTTTCTTTATCTTGATGGATATGGTATTTTAAAGTCTATTATTATAAAACCACAATTTCACTTAAACTAGATGTATGAAGTAATAAATGATAACAAGCTTGCTAAAAAATATTTTATGATTAACTTGTGGTTTTCATGAGAGAGGTAGATCCCATTTCATTATAAAGATTATTTCAAAAACATTCTAAAGAAGTGCTCTATTGATTTGATTTATTGAAACTATATAAATAAATGAGGATAGAATACAATAAAGAACTCTAAAAAAAGTGTTCAATTTTTTCTGCAGAAGAAATTAAAACAGCATTGGCAGGTACCAATAAGTAGGTTAAAGGTGTAGTAGGTTTTATATATGAACATAGTTGAGTTTCACAATTTGGTTGTAAAACCATTGTAAAATTCATGACGAAAGCATTCTTCTTATTATTATTAGTTTTGCTTTTTTGTCCTTCTTAATGTAATGGCGATATTTGTTTATAAATAACTATTGTCTATAATTGATGAACGATAAAGACCTCTTTATATACCCCCTCCTCTTCATAATAAAATATTTTTAAAAGGGACTACTTATCAGACTTGCTAATTATCAAATAATGAGAGTTTGAGCAGTATTCCATTCTAGAAAAAGCTAGCCACAAGCCCATATTGAATGATTAGGTGCATGTGCTATGATTAGGTAGCTGCAAGAAATACTCTAATCGAGATTAAATTGGGAGAAAAAAATAATGTTCAAGATGATTCAGATCATATATAAATCCAGGAGACAAATCTATACTAATTACACTTCAAGGAACTTATATTATACCGCCTGCACACTCGTATATTTATATACCACTATTTTAGTTAGTTTTTAAGACATGAAATTAAAAAAAAATGAAAAGTTAATATAAATAAAAAAGTAAAATGCAGAAATAAAAGTAATAAAAAGATTAAATAAATAAAATGACTTTTATTTTTAGTATAAATGTAAGTATGAGTTTACAACTGAAAGCTAGTAACTCATTGGCATTTAAGTCGGGTTTTAAATCTTAAGCACGTCTGCTGATAGAATTGATATGTAATTAAATGACTAGCAAACAATCGAATTTAACGCTTTAAGTCTAAGAAAATTGAAAGAAGCCATCAAAGAAACTAAAGTTATTACCTCTGCATCTTTTATTAACAAATATAACTGTGTACTTGGAGCCAATTAGATTTCCACAGAATACTTTGTCTAACCTCGGAATCATTTGATAAATTGAAAAGATATTTAATTACGTGCTTCTAGATGCACGCTATAAATAAATATATTCCAATATATATATATATTTCCATTCTTGCTATTAAAAGGTGTGAAGATTGCGTTGACAGCAGTTAGAAATATTGGTTGCTATATTTACTGTGAATGTTTAGGTGGTTACTGGTTGGAAACTAATTATATATATATAGAGAGAGAGAGATAGATAGAGAGAGGGAGGGTCTACTAATATAATGATTAATGCATCTATCTCTCATCCCATTACTTAAATCTTGAATGCAGTTAGAGCTAAATATTTTTCAACTCGCTAATTTTTTTTAAATAAGCTTACAATTTTTTTATGCCGCTAACCTAAAGCCAGCTATAAAATTATTGTTCAATAAATGAGTCTCTATTTTTAATTAGGAATAAAACAAAAACTGGAAACTGAAAGTAATTATATGAAACTTGAATTCAGACTTTTCCTTATAATTACATTAAGCTTAGTATAGAACATATAATGTATTTAAAGATTTAAATTGGAAACTGCTAAATCACAAATCACTATGACGATGGCAGGTTTAATCCAACTGAAATATTTAAGCAACAAGCAAATATACACATACATGCACAAATCCAAATGTTAGTTTATATCTTTAGTTATGAAAATGTTTAAACTTTAATACATATATATCAAATGGCTCTAATGTTAACTCAATATATGTGTGTATGTCGACAGAGAGTGGGGATATATTTGTGGGATTTTATAAAATGCAATGTTTGTTATTAGTATTAATTAACAAGTGACTCCAAACATATATGAATCCACAAATTGTATTCTCATCTTTTTCCAGTAAAATATATAGAAATGAACTGTGTTGTAATGTATCTGCCTGCTATGACCACAATTTATATTATGTAAACGTTATATGTCTAAATGTGCTAAAATGCAAGCAATGGTGAAGTTAAGTACAAAATGTAATATGAATTGGATGAGAGCTTTCGAGAACTTTTATCTTTTTATAAACATAGAAAGTGGGATGTGTGAGCATGATCAAAAATTATGTGACAAATATTTAAATATATGCAAAGTGGAATAGTATTGGTCCCAACATTATTTATACCCATTACATTGATGATGAGTTTATCACCAGACCTAAATCATCCATCATCAATATTTAGTCAGATCTTCAATTGCATTCCTCTCTCTCTCATTTATTATTATTTGGGAAGACTACACTATGAGTATCAAACCTTTGGAGGTCAGAGGCTTCGTGCACCCTAAATCAAACTCTCTACACACCCACAAATTTGAAGATCTTTCATCATTCCTTTTTTGTAATTATTATGTAAACTTGAAGCCTCCCATAAAACTAACATAGACCAATATATAAAACATCTCATTAATGTTGGATTCAAACCCAGCCATCTCATAAGAAAGGTAAAATAATTTTACCAGAAGTATGTACCAATCTTCCCAAAGATAACAAACCATGGCTTCATCTTCAGCACATCCATTACTTACAAAAAAACTTTATTAAAATCTTCTCTTCTTCCTTTAAACTAAGTTTTTATACCCTCCCCTTCAATCAATAGATTAATTAACAATTCAAAAACCTGTCTAACATCTGATCAGACTCCTCACACAGTGTACAAGATTCCATGCCTCCACACTGGCTGCAGTACCATATACAATGGTGAATCTCATGCACCTCTACCCACTCATGTCTTTCAGTTTTATTACTTATACAAGAGAGCTCCAAATAAACCCAAATATAACTTCATCTTTTTAGAACACCAAAGATCCACTGGCCATATATTTGAACCTTCTTTTGCCTCCATCATATGCATAGAATGCCATGATTCTAAATTTAAAATCAAAGAAGCTTGTTTTATAGCTAACAACACCTATGCTATAAACCAGAAGAAAGCATGCTTCTTTCCATTCCAAAAGTGAACTTTCTATTCCACTTTGCATATATTTAAATATTTGGCATATACATTTTCTATCATGCTCAAACAACTTATTTGCTATGATTGTGAGAAAATAAAACTTCTCAAAAGTGCTCAGCCAATTAATCTTATAATTTGTACTTAGTGTTACCATTGCCTGTGTTTTAGTGCATTTAAACATATTACTTGTTTAACTGAGGAGGTCTATATTTTACTTATTCTTACATTATGTAAAAGTCAGACATTTTTTTAGATTACATGCATAGAATTTTTTTCAGTTAAAAATCCAATTTATCTAACCTTCCCAAATTGTTTGGTAAATTGATGTCTAGTTTTACTTAGCTAGGGAGTAAAACAATGATGCTTTCCCCATTCAGAAAATGGAAATCTTATGAGTAATCTTTTCTTCTATCCGGATCAATTTTCTACCCTTTTTCTCTACATTCTGTAACATTCAATTCTATATACTTTTCACTATCAATTAAAGTAATCTTCCAAATGGTATATAAGCTAATGACTTTATTTTCTTTGTTAATATGTTTAAAGTTCAAGCTCTTAAGTCTATATTTTGCTTTTCATCTTAGATTTATTTGTTGCCAATCTTATCACATACTGATGTTATAGTATAGGTATTTGTAATAGAAATAGCAAAGCAAAATGAAAAAAAGACATTAAAAATAAAAGAGAGAAATAAATTCAATATAGATTAATAATTTTTATTAGTCATTTATTAGACTAAAGATTATTCAATATTAAATAATGTCTGTAATGTAATTTTTACTACACCACTTTTATGTAAGGTGGTGACTGGTTTTTATCCACTTTTAACACCTTGTAGAGGTATGTAATTATAAATATATGATCAAAGACATGTGAAAAATGTATATGACTCCCAATATGCACATTTCATTCTGAACTCAGCACTCATCACGTGGCCCAAACCATAATCTCTTACAATTTATCTTTATCATTGTTCAGTATATATATATATATATATATATATATATATATACTGAACAATGATATATATATATATATATATATATAGTTTAATCAATGTATCAAATGTGCGGCCCTCACAATTTGACACAAATCATTTGATAAAAGCATATTAATAAGTTTTACTAGTCATTCATTAGACTAAAGATTATCCAATAATGTATAATATATCTGTAGTGTATTTTTCACTACACCACTCCTATGCAAACAAAAGATTATATCAACTACAACCCACCTAGTTTACATAATGCTTTTTGGGAGCAAACTCTATTCTATTTCAACACTTTTATTTATTATAAACTTGTGTAATTAAAACAAAGCCACTGATGAAGATACTCTATGCCAGAAATTATTCTGGGGATATAGATAGTATAGCCTTTAAATATGGATTTAATTAGCATTATCATCTAGTTATTTATGGATTATATAATCTTATAATAGACACCAGCACTAAGTAAAATAAGTATGCCTTTGCTTCCAGGCGATAGCAAGCTGAAGCAATTGGAACATGTTCACTAATTAAAAACTGAAAAGATTATATATAAATAAGAATGTATAATAAAAGTTTAGCTAAAATCTTATAGAAAGTAACATTAGAATAAGACATACTAATAGAGAAATAATAAATATGTAATGTGAGACTTTTGTTTCAATTCATATATTTATAGCATTAGTAATGATATATTTTCTTTGTATAATTGATAGATTTAAAATCTAAATGAAATTGTTGCAGTAATTCATATGATGTTGAGTTCTTAGAACTAAAGCATATTAGAATGACAGCAATCCAGAATTTCATTCTCTATTGATCATATATTTTTTTTATTTATTACCCTAATTAATGTACCTCAATAAGTATTAAAAGATGTATTCTATTCTTACTTAATAAAAAAGTGAAAACGTTATTAAAAAATATAAAAATAATGTCAAGTATATATATATGAATATATTTATAAAAAAAAGTCATTCACAGTGCAAAAGTACTATTCATTTACCATGCCTAATATACAGAGGTTGAATTTAAACTAAATAAAACTCTTTTCCAAGAGGTTTCATTTTTTTTTCTCAAGTAGTTATCTCAAAACTAAACCAGACTAGTTATAATATTGGTTGGAAAATGAATATCTATCTATTTTTACTCCTAGGATAAAACAAGAATAAAAACATCTCAAACCCTCATGTCTTGACAGTTCACAAGCCTGAAAAATTTGACTTTTGTTGTGTCTTGAAATGGGATCTTTACAAAAAAGACTGTTTAGCCTTATTTAATAATTATAAATAAGCATAAACACACATTAATATATAAATATGTAACAAAAATTCTTGAATAAATATCTAAAAATTGCAAAAGCTTTTTAAAAAACGTTGTAGGTAAAGGCAAGACTGATTTCTGTAGCTTAATGCATGTTAAGAGTTATTTTAGCATTTCTTTATAGATGATCATAAAGGAGATGTTATTTACTAGGTAAATCCTTCTACTTTTGGTGATGACATTTGTAAGTCTTTATTTTATTATCCTCCATGCTAAAAATTACCAAATATTTCTTTATTAAACATAATTACATTAGCAGTTGGGTGACTATAGCACACCGATTTCAAAAAATCTGATGCCTCCATGAAAATCTTCAGTCACCTGAATCCTGCCCAATTCAAATCCAGTAATGATAATCATTGATAAATTACCCACTATATCATACAGATCTTCAATTTGAAGACATACATTATTAATTTAAAAGCTGTAATATTCTTAAATAGCTCACTACAGGTCAAGAACTTTCAGCATCTTTCTACAAATAATAAAGAACATTGAAGAAAAGAATGATAGAGTATTGATTAATTCATTTACAATGTTCATTTATAAACAGAATCCCTATTATAGTATTAATTTTAAAGATACGGGCACATAAAATCCCTATATATTAAACACCACTCAAAATCTCACCTTGCATCATTCACACTACTTTAAACTGTATTTCAATAGTTTTCTATTCATGCTTTAAGTGTTCATCATTCTCTGATAACAAACATTCACCTTATTTTTTTAAGCATTATGGTTGCAAATATAAAAAAATATAATTGATTTTCAAAATTAATTTTGCCATGAGCTATGTTTCATGAGTTGGCTCAAGTCATATTCTATTTTAATGTTCGTGTACTGACTAAATGCATGAAAAGACTAAATATCTCATTGAGAAATGACTCATCACATTATTAATATAAGCAATGCCTCTAAAATGTATGCATTTAAATTCGCAAATTTCTATTTATTTATTTTCTTCGACTATGGATTACCTAAACAATCTAAGCTGAGCTTCCAGTTGTGTAGGTGGAAGGGCTATTAAATATATCTTAATATATATAAACTTTTTTTTTAATTAATATGATACAAGTACTGCTAAAAGTGTCACTAAATTTAGACAGCTGTGATTTGAAATTGGAAGTAAATAACATAATTAAATAATTCCATTTTAATAAAAAAATTTGAAATTTAATTGAAATTAATTTACTCTTAACAACCTGGAAATTTTTTCACTTGCAATAAAACTTTTGTGTTAACAATGTATACTAGTTTGTTCCAACTTTGAATTATGGATAACATTTATTTTGTATTTTGCAATATTTTTCAGAGTAACAAACAAACCCTGAACATTTTCAAAACAATAGACTCTCACAATTTACATCTGTGTGATCCCTGTAATGCAAATTTAGTCTCTGTCTTCCAATAAAGATAATTTATCTTTTTTTTTTAAAAAAAAAAATTGTTTTTTTTAAACTTTTTTTAAAAGGTATGTTTTTTTTATTAAACTATGAAATAAATGCTTTACGTATTGCTTTAGATATTAAAGTGTAGAATATGTTAAAAAGGTAACAAGCAGTGACAATTCACCGTTAATAATAATTAAAAATTAATATTTGATCATGGTATTTTATTGCCTAATAATCCATCTACCTTGGAAAAGAAATTAACATACATACAACAGGCAAACCGTAAAACTTACATTTTACACAGCAACTAAAATAGTTTTAAATTAATGTAGCTGTAAAAGAAATATATGTATGTTAAGTTCTCTTCCCAATACAGATATAGTAACAGGCATCTTCAGCATTGGTAGTTTGCTATTTTTAACCACGGTAACATAATTTTTTGTTGCACCTGATTTCAAAGCTACACAATAACATTAATTATTTCTTACATAAAATAAATATTGAATACTTTTTTAAAAAAAATAAATTTAACGTAAATTATAATTTTTAGATTAAATATAGATTCAATTACATTAATTATTCTTTTAATATAAAATATAGGAAATTTTATTCTGTAATTTGGTTACAACTCATATGATAAGGTTAAAAATAGGATATATTAAATGGTATTCAAAGAAGAAAAAAGTTCGATGATGTTTATTATCTTCTTAGAAATTTCGAGCTTACATGATTATATTGTGTGCCACACAAGTCTAATGATTTCCCATTTTTATACATTAAAATGTATCTGAAAATTATTAAATAAAATAATTGTTAATTTATATATATAATCATTTCACTGGTTTAATAGGTACTTGAAACACTCTCTGGCCATAGCATTAGACTAATTTTTACAAAAGAGAAATAATCGGATGTCTTCTCTTGTTACTTCATTTTGTTATGGAGATTTGTTTTATCTGTAACCCTTAGACAAGTCTTTATATAAGAAAACTATATAACGAGAAAAAAGCAGTCAAATGTTTTCTCATAAAAAATAATCTTAAGCTGAGACTAGAGAGGATTTAAGTTACATATTAAATCAATGGCATGAGTATTAATCCTGAAGTATTACTTATTATTAATTGGAAGTATTTTATACATATGTTACTTTGAAATGAAGGACGATTGGAAAAATTCGAAAAAGAGCGACTATTATTAAATGGGACATGATTAGACTTTGTGAAGTTAGAAAAAATGTTGACAAGATAATTCATTTAAAAAAATGAAAGCATACTGTAACTACAAATGCATAAACATTAGAAGTGCAAGTGGAGTACAATTAATTATAAATAAAAGGTGAAATAATAACTTTTTGGAAATTGATGGTGTATCAGACAGTGACAAGATTAATTGTTCAAGTTAGTGGATTTACCAAATGCAAGTAATTTAGGTTTATGCCTAACAAATTTTCACTGTGATGAAGAAGTAGAGGATTTTTATGTGGATGTACAAAAAGGCTTTTGATCCGATCGAAAAACATTTAATGCCAGAATTAGTAAACAATTGAAAGATGAAAATGATGTAGGTAAATTTGGTTATCTGATAGAAATGAGAGAGAACATAGAATTGTAGAGTTTGCAGAAGAAGAAATGAGAGAGAACATAGAATTGTAGAGTTTGCAGAAGAAGAAATTTTTTTTATTAAGAATTAACTTTTTGTAAGAAAAATGCTAAATAAAAATGGGCAGTCAATTTGCACCAACTGTTCTCAAGATTAAATTTGGTATAGTTATAACATGGAATTTTCTATTCCTATCTAATTTATTTAAATAGACCATAAATGAGTAACTGATTTGTAATTTTGCATTATTATAAGTCATTGTTTAACCTTTAAAGTGCTGATTATTTTATTGGCTGAATGAGGTAAAAGTTGAAACTTTTAATTGGTCAATTTAAAATCAAGTGGCAATTCACAAACTCAAACATCAAAATATATTCATCTTTTAATATTATATTCACTTTAGTTTTGTTTGTAAAAAGTATATTAATAATTTGTCAGGTTATGAAAATGAATGAAAGTTTTTTCAAAAATAAATTGTTATTATATAATTATATAAATTTTTGCTAGCGGAAAATGTAAAATGAAATCTTACTCACCAATCCAAAAGTTTTGCTAACGTCATAATTTTCTTTGCCAATTTTAGTTGTAGAAAAAAGCAAATAATTTTTGTTAAAAATCTTAACTATTTTTCTAAAATAATTTTATTTTTAGCATATTTTATCAAAATAATTTATAATTTGTCAAAAAATACTGTTAAAATGGTCTAAAACATTCGTTAATCATTTTCGAAATAAAACAAAAACAGATCATAACTCTTTACTTTTTGGCAGCCATTTTCTTTGTTGTCAAAATTTAATAGCCAATAATATTTAAGAAGGGGCATTATTTTTTTCTTTGTTTGATGTATAAGGTAATTTTTATTGATTTTTTACTTGTAAAATAATTCAAGAGAGGGCAGTATCTTACAGAACTTTTTTTAATCTTTAAAAAGAGCCCAAAATCGTAATTGTAGTACGAAAAGTGATCGATTTAGAATGATATCAAGCCACTTCATTTTTAAACGAATTGGGCATGAAAAGTGTTATGGTATAATCTATTTATCATCTTAAACAGGAATAAAAAGCTAAAACCCCATTTTTTTTATCTATTCTTAATTTAGAATTTATATCAGTTGAGTTTTGGCTAAAAATTTTAAATGTAGTCCAGAATCCAATGATTTAATTATAATAAACCAGACATTTTATATTGCAGCATAATAGCCTTATTAGGTATGTTAAACATTTTGAAAACTCTCAGTATTACTATGATAACAATCTCATTATAAGAATAAAATGACTCTTTTGATTAATTACTTTGGGTCTGAGATCATCAGTCTTATGATAACTTCTTATAATTTTAATGGTAATTGAAAATTGTCCATGAACCCCAAATAGTTATATATGTATGTAATATTTGTTATTTTTGTTTCTTGATTTTACATGGTTTTATTTGTTTAATAGGCAAAAGCATGGTCATGATGAAAATTTTCTAAAGTTGATTTGCTACTATTTTTATCGCTATTTTAATATATATGCATGTAAGATGCATTCTATATATTTATTTTCTATCATTATAAACAAAAGTTATAATTAGTTCTACCTTTTTTCATCAAATCATATTTTAAAAAACTTATTAAAGTCATTCAAATTTCATAGCAGCCAAATTAAAGACATTTTTTTCTTTCCTAAGTATTTTCTTTGTCTCATTTAAAAAGTTTCCATTTGCTACATATAGTAGCATGTAAAAATATTTTTTAAATATAAAAGTTTACATAAACATGATTGAAAGACAAAATAGAAACATGGCGCTTATGTAAATTAGAATATTAATTGATATTTGCTTAAATATGTTGCTTGTTTAATCTTATTTTAACATTTGTATGTACATTAATTAATTTACTATAATATTATTTTTTAAGTTGGGTATATTTAATGTGAAATATTTTAAAATATTACTTAAATAAGTCTTAATTTATGTTAAATAATGAAGTCTCAATACAATTTTTTCCATAAATATTAGAAATTGTTAAACTATGAAAAGCAAAATTAATGGCATTTAAACATCTTGAAAACTCTCAATATTGCTATGCTAGCAATTTCATTATAAGGTCAAGGAGACTCTTTTGACATAAATATATTATAAATCATTTATCTTCTTCACATGTATGTGGTTGTGTGTATCAGTTGTATAAGATGGATTGGATAGATGTAGGGAGATTAAAAGTTTTAGTTCAAGTCCCTTATAATTACATTAAGTTTAATATAGGCAATATACACATATTTAAATATTTTATATATATATACAAGAATTATAATAAAAATAGTAAAGTATAATAATGATAATATATCTTACAAATAACCATATTAAATCCCAGAAGTATTATAAGTTACATTTATAAATCTTCTTCAATCAAAAACCATTCAATTGAAGAAGGTTATGAAAATAAATGAAAGTTATTCTGAGGTTTAATTATATTTATTTGTAAAATATGTTATCACTGAAATACTTTATTATTTTTATTATAACTTTATTACAATAATTATTCTATAACAGACATTTTATTATATATATATATATATGTGTGTGTGCATGCATTACTGACATAAAAATACTACTACATATAATAATAATAATAATAATAATAATAATAATAATAATAATAATAATAATAATAATAATAATAATAATAATAATAATAATAATAATAATAATAATATACATTCAAATATCAGCCTTTTAAGCTAATTGTGCATACGCTGTGCAAGTATTAATAATGAATGAATACTTTCTCACCAATACAAGATATAGTATTTATGCAGGAATAAAAGGAATCCTCTTATTTCTACCACTCAAATGCTTATATATGAGCAAATCTGAAGTACTGGCAAGTAAAGCGAGAGGATGGAACCATCACTTTAAATTACTATATACGATGTCTGAATGACGTGGGTGAAATTGTCTAGAATTTACTAAACATTTATTCCAACTGAAACTTAATCATATGTAAATAAGCATTTATTTTATATGTTTACAATTGTTTGGTGAGAAAATATTCATTTATTATTAACACTCGCAAAGCGTATGCACAATTAGCTTAAAAGGCTGTATTTGAATGTATACAATTGTAAACATACGCTATATAAAATAAATGCTTATTTACAAATAATAATAATAATAATAATAATAATAATAATAATAATAATAATATTGCATATGTTATTTGTAAGTATTTTAATGAGAACATATTGTATTTGCATGAAGGTTTGTGGTTATAGTATATTAGATGTGATAATATGTTGGACTATTTCTATCATCTATCATTAAATGTTTAATGTATAGAAAATTTTAAACTTCATTGGAACTTTTCAAAATAAACAACTTTTAGTAATAATAGACAAATAGACAACACTGGTTATGATGAAAGAAATCCCAATATATTATCTCATCTGATATTGTATTTGTCGTTCAATAAATTTTTCTCTCCCTGAAATTAGTATCTTCATCATATGTTAAGCAGGTAGCACTTTGTTACCAAACTAGTTAATATTTTTTTTAGAAAAGATGGTATGTGCCGTGAATAGTAATTAGAAGTTTTGTCTGCCCTCATAAATTGAGATTCAAAACTTATCTTAGTAAACTTGGAAATTTATCAGGTTAAAAGCAAGTTAGATGTTTTCAAAGTAGAAGGACCATAGCCAATCCAACTATCCATTCAATATCTGTTGATAAATGAGTAACTATATATTATTATCTAAATGCTAAATGTTTTAGATTAATGTGGATTAGTTAGATAAATGTAAAAATAAAAACTGCTTGCATTATGATGTGATCTTGAGCACTCGTTGAGGAAATATCATAATTCTGTGTTTACTGCGTCCATGGGGGTGTTTTTTAATATATATTTTACAAAAAAATATTTATATGTTTTTGTAAGATCATTAAAAATAACAACTTTTGATTACTGTATATTGAAATTTTACAAGAAATATTTCAATTTCCAATCTATATTACTTTACTTCAAATATCCGCCAAAAACGCAATTCAGCCTATTCAATTCCTTTTTTAGATTAATAAAACTATTTTTTTAAAAATGGGATTGATAGAGTGAAGTGTGTTACGTTTTTGAATATTTGATAAAAAAAAAAAGGTATAGATTGGAAAAATATTTTTATTAAGAAATTAGGATATGAATCAAAATGTATTTGTAACAGCTGTTTTAGAGAAGATAAAAACAACTAATTCTTGGAACTTATATATATATTAAAACAAAGATTTCTTCGGTTTAAATAAACATATATTTTGGATTTATCTATGGGAATGTTTTGCTTGCATTACTTGCCTCGTATCTCCCAATATCTGCATAATAAAAATTATTCAAGCAATTTTTTAGAGATACTGAAAACGGAAAATTAATCTTAAACATCTGATTTCAAATCTTTCAGCTATAGGATTTAATTTCATCCAATAAAAACTCAGAAATGAATCAAAAATGTGTATAGTGATATAGTAAATACGATAGATATGAAGTTAATGACTTATGAATTTATATATATAAATATAAATTCTTAAAACATTTAATATACATATATAAATTATTTACTCAGATAATATTTAATAATCGAGTCAACATATCAATTTCACCTTCCAGTACCACAGCTTACTATACAGGTCTTCAGAATGGTAATTGATCAAATAACAAATATAAATATATATAAAAAAAAAACAATATTCGAAAATTATTTTTAGTCTAGGGGAATTATGAATATCTAATGGGTGACTGTGTACATGGTGATGAAACTATACAAATTTTATTTTTAATTGACTAATTTATATAGTCATGGATAACAATCAGACTAAGCACCCATAACAAAAAAAATCAAGTCTTTATGCAGATTCAACCATGTTTCCTGATTGTTACTCCTCACATTAATAATATTATTATGTGACAAAATGAATAATCTACTTAGCATTAGGATGGGAAATAAACAAACAACAAAATTATTACTACTAATAACAACTTTAATTAACAAACAGAATAAGAATAATATATACAAAAAATTATATTTACATATTTATATCTATGATTGTATAAAGAGTAGAGTGATAACAAAAATCTTTGCTGATTCATAATAATTAATAAATCAACAGTATATATTAAGTTCATTCAATTACATTATGTCTCTGTGAGATCATGTTTTATTAGTTTATACATGTAGATGTATTGCCATTAAATTATTTTACAAGTCTGCAAACAATTTTCCAATATCTTAACTTCTTTTGATTTGGTTCAATATTAGTTTATTCCCATATAATTTTTCCTATTATTAAGAGTATCAAAATTGCATAGATTTATAAATCAATTAATAGAAGAATATTTTCATTTGATAATTAATAATTAGAGAGCAAGTTTTCTTATGGCAAATATCACATATTTTTAGCTTCACACAGTAAGTACTAAACCACTAGAATCAAAGTTAATTTTTAAAGCATTCCTTTGTTTACAGTTCCATAATCAGTTATACTACTGAAAAGATAAGGTAAGACATTCTGGAGTTTTTTGACGCATTATCAACTTAAATAATTATTACAATTTTTGTTGACTTCCCAGTATAAATAAAATAATGAAGAAGTGATTATTCCCTCCTTTTGTGTAAAGCAGACGATCCAAAAGTTTTCAATTAGTTTCCATAACAACATTATTTTAAAATAGTTAATTTTATTTTAAAATAAAGAAATGGTAATAAAATTTTAATTTTTTCAATTATGATTATTATTAAATAAATTACTTTATAATTTATTTATATACATGATTTTTTATATCTTAGAATGCATAATTTAAAAAATACACATAAAAGCCATGCATATAAACACTGTAATGGAGGTTACAATATTATAACCATCAAAATTTTTAATTAAAGCTAACTTGATACAGAACTAAATATAAATAATGGTCAAAACAGTTAATACACTCACTCACGGCTTTAAAATAATATAAATAATTATTATAAGTAATTATAAATAACTTTTTAATCGATACTGCTTGATAACAAAAATCATATCCTACTATAATAATTGACTTCATGTAATTCTTAAAGTCTCTGTGTAGTAATAAGTTTAAGCAACTAACATTATCTTTATAATACATATGCATTCTCTTGACTAATTACACCATAAATAAGAAATCAGAATGATTTACTTAATTACACTTTCCTTGCTAATTTTAAAAATTTTTAATATTTTCGGTAGATGGTGATCATGTGATTATTATGATAATAATAATAAAATCTAAAAAAAACATATACCATACAATAAAATATAGTATTTGTATGTGCTCATAGATTAACAGTTATGCAATGATGTGAAAATGCTAAAACATAAGAATCATTCTAATTTAAACAATTATGAATGTGTTTATTTATAAAATATAAATAATGATAAAAAATTATTGATAATAACAATAATATAAAAGTTTCAGCAGCAGGACGTTTTCCCAGAATTTATAAAATAGAGATAATATTTTAACATGGTATACTCATTATTGCTAATATGTATAAATGTTTCTAATAGGTGTTGTTAAAACAAATCCAAATATTAAAGAAGATTGTGCAACAAATCAAAAATGGGCTTTTATAATTATCATCCTAAAACATATTTATTAAATATGTTTAATTTGACCTATGTATATTTTTATAATCTAATATAATTTTATCGACTATATTCTAATATATTTTTTCCATGCCAACCATTGTATTGTTTTCTACTATATCATTGAATATATATAAAATGTGAGTCACCTTTCAGAATTCAATATTTTTATAAATAATTATATAAATATATGTGGTGTAAATATAATGCCTTCATTGGCAATGCCATCAATCATCAGGAGTTTTTCTCTATTGCATGATGGGGCAACCTAAAATCAAAATCCAATGACATGAGATCAGAAAACACTCAAAAATCAATAAAACATAAGATAATAAAGATAATATTTCTAAAATTTAATTCTAAATAAATAGTTTTAAAACAAAATTATTTTAACTATAAACAAGTACACAAATAAATAATAAAATTTTATAAACCTTTAAATGGCAAAATACTTAAATCTAAGATCACTTTCCTTTTAACATCCATATATCTAGTAATAGTATATTACAAAGAGTTTGTATCTTTTAATAATAATAATAATAATAATAATAATAATAATAATAATAATAATAATCATCATCATCATCATCATCATCATCATCATCATCATCATAAATAAATAAAAATATGTAATAAATACAGTTTTTTCAAACTCCATGTTTTCCCATAATTTCACTGATACCTTCAATTTATGTAGATTTAACATGATGCAGTTTTAAACAAAACCATTCACCCAGTGCTTCTAATTTCATAGAATTTCTGAAAAGATGCAATTATTCATTTTTTCTAAACATCATTAATGCAGGTTTTTACAACAAGTTGTTTATCCAAAATGGATTAACTTCTTTTTGCATTAAGTATAATATGTGAACAAAGTATTATGGCATTTCCTTAGGCATTTTTATGACATGTAATTTCAAACATATTTTTTAACTGTCATTAAACTATGCATTTCTTTTTTACGATGATGTTTTAGATGGTATTCAGTTAGACAATCTCAAAGAGCAATTTTTCTACAGGCAAATGCTTTGTAAAACTTATTTAGTCTTACATTTTAAATTATTACTATCAAATATGGCTAAAATTTTCAACACATGAATGCATATTGATGCATCGTAAAAGAAAGTCTAAGTAAAAAGGGATAAGATTTATCCAAGTCAACCTTATTTATAAGTTTCTTCTAATAACAGAGTCTATGTGATTGTTGCTTTGGCAAAACAAATAAAATTACTAATTTCTCTCTAAAAGTATTTAACTCATTCATTTGTTCTTAACATCAATTTTTCATGTATAGATTGTCATTAACATACTATTCATTGCAATAATTCCTTTTGAAGAATCTATAACATTCTTTGCAAATAAAAACGAAATTACAAAGAATTTAACAAATATTTTGAAATAAGATATTATTACATTTTCAATAAATTTAAATTATATAAACTGTAAATATTGTTAAAAATCACTATTACTTTATATATTTATTGATTTATCCTCATAATAAATAATTCTCTTATTGTAAAATTAAAAATAATAATTTTATATTGGAATTTTAAAACAATATTTCCGTAAATTTAAAATAAAAAAGGATAAGTATATGTGCACACACATAATTTTCAAATATTAACTTTAAGTAATATTATTTATTCTAAATCATTTTAGTGTTACACATAAAAAGACATAAATATTGATTTACTAAATTTATCTTAGGTCATTAATCCGCGTATAAAAAATATTGTGTGGGTTTTATAGGGCATTGCTTTTACTAAATTTTAATATAGCATGTATGTTTAAATAAAAATAATAATATTATATTGCTTTATCACAAATGCAGGACTAGATACAAAAAATTTTCTAAAATTATAACATTTGAACAACATATTGGAAATTTGAAGATCATTCTTATAAAGTATATAAATTTACATCACGTCATCTCTGCAATAAGCTAATAAAAATTTTAAATAGAGCTTATTATTACATTTAATATATATATATATTATAACGAGCACAGATGACGTTACATTGTGTTTTATTATTAAACAAGTTAAAATAAGAAGTTCGCATTTAAAAATTTTCTTTAAGAATTAAAAATTGAAATTAAATATCATCTTAAACTCGTATATATTAAATCGCACAGAAAAAAAAATTATTAAAATAAAACTGTATTAAAAATAGAAAAGGTATTTTAAAAACAAAAACTTAAAAAGATTTAGAGATAAAATATATCTTTGATTTGGAAAACAGGTTAATTAATCAGAAATGGAAATGATAAATTTAATTAGTCAAATGTAAACCAGCCTTGGGCATTTAAATGTAAAAACATCGGTCAGATAGAAAAACAATAGAAACAAATAGCCAATGAAAGAAATCCATCGGGAAATCGGACCTCAGCGAAAGGATCATATCGATGACATAATGCCAAGTCAATCCTTCGAATACGTATAAAAGGAAAATTTGGAAATTATTAATTAGTGATTGGAAATTGATTATTACGATGTGACTATATGTAGTAGTACGGAGTTGGAGGTGAAGGAATTGACAGATGCACTGTAAATTCTTTCAGCTGTTAAAGAAAAGAGAAATGAACTATCGTTTCCTACATTGAGGACCAATTAAACTTAAAAACCTCTGAATGAATAAATAAAACAACGGCTAAATGGATACCAATCTTAGGACGGCATGGGAATTCACGTTCATGGCAAGCAATGGATAAAGAAGAACTGTTTTAAACTGTAAGAACTTTATAAATAATGAACATTAAATTAAAACTTTCCAGATTTAAATGATTGCAATATTATCCTATCTGACCAACTTAATTTATTAATAATGTTATTTGATGTATTTCTTTTTTATATATATATTTAAAATCATTTCCATTTATTTATTTATTTTTTGTTCTTTAAGTTTTATCATGATTTTGTTTTCGTTAAATTAATTATATAAATGTTAAACTTAAGTCGGGCATGAATGGCTGTATAGATTTGTAAAGTTATATTAGGGGAGGGGTAATCTTAGGTTATTTGTGTCGTTGTTAGATTGGGTCAATGGATTGGATATATTGATGTAGTTAGTAGATGTAGTCGGAGATTCGCTACTGGCAGAATCGCTTCATACGCCGCACTCTCCCGTTTTGCCTATGGAAGGAATTATAAGACGCAGAGCGCAGTTCCTTTCTATGGAGTTTTTTTTTAATTGTTCTTCTCATTAGATAGAAGTAATATTCCTATCTAATGAGAGTCAATATCTTCTCTTAATCTTTTTGGTGCTGCCGTATTCCGTATTACATTGAATACATCGATGTATCAGATGAATTGATGCCAGTTTGACTGCGAATTTTAGCCTAAGGTTAAATAGGGTTAGAATATTTTATTTTCAAATGCAAATCTATGTAGTCTATTCATACTTGACCCTAAATAAAAATGCATTAAATTTAAGTTGTTTATAGACACTTGCATGGATTGGTTATTGGTTAAGTATGTTTTGGGTTTTCATATTTGATCAAAATATATAGACACTCGATAAATAATGATACCTTATGGTGAGTATCTAAAATGTATTTATTCGGATGTCTTTTAAGTTATTGGTGACAATGCAAGTATCTTATGGTGAATACTATTGGGTTACGTATAAATTTCCCTCCGCAATTGTCAGTAATCAATAATTTTGTATTTTGATCGTTTATGTTTATTTTGAAATGTTTTTGACCGTGAAATCTATGTAACCGATCTATATTCAACATTATAAACAAGCTTTCATAAATTTATCTGTGCGAACTTAATTAAAAATGTAAAATTAGAATATAATAGTAAGTAAATGTGAATTAAAGTCAAAAATCAAAGTTAAAAATGTAGGTTAAATTTGGAAATGTAAACTAATACTAAAATAATTTTAAATCTTATATATATGTGCGTAAATAAATTTTTGTATGTTAATTACTGGCAGTGGCTCATTTTATTCTTTTTTTATATATACTCTTAGATTATATTATTAAATCTCTGCTATTCCACTGAGCTAGTGACATGGGCTAACGACCGGATGCAAAAAAAAAAAATTTTTTTTTTTTTGACTTACCTATCTGCCTACTTTATAAATTTTTCTAGGTTCAAATGCCTAGATGGCACCCTGTAGTGCAGATTACGTTAAGTCTCCTTTCTCCGGATCGTTACAATATATATATATATATAAACTTCTGCAGTATGAATACATTTTTAGAAAACCTCCATTAGCAGCTGCCTCAGAATAGTAATAATCGTCTATTTAAAGATAATAACCACTTATATTAATATCATAATATTGAATGATTTGTTATGAAAGCATAAATAACTGATAAGCAATTATTATATTTGTGCAATCAATTGTTAAAATTTCATGCTAATTTAATTCCAAATATATCAACATTATTTTATATAAACAATTCATTATGGTTGAACAAAGAGATACAATGCAATATAATCAAAGTAATAGCTTCAAATTTGTGGCTCAAGTGGAGCAGAGAGTGATAATATTTATTTATTTATTTTTTAAATTCCCTTATAATAACAAATTATAAAAACTGACTTAAGAGCTCATTGCAATTCCAAAAACCAATTCAGGAATTTTCTTTAAAAAAACCTTATGCTGGAGTATGCTACTTACTTTTGACATATTTTTTCTTGTTATCACTTATTTCCCATCAGTAATTAGATGTCTATTTACATTCACTGTGCATCTTTATACACCTGAATATTTCTATTTAAAATTTTATCCAGATTTGATCCTCACATTTTAGACAAACTAACCACTATACCATTAAAGCCTTTAACAAAATATACATATAATATGTTTTAAAATCATATAAACATAATTTCAAAATTTATATTCATGAGCAGCATATACAATTTAATTTTTATTGCAATTTAAAACAGAAAAACATATAGTGTGATTGATGCTCCTCTATTATATAATTCGTTTATCAGATGGGCTAACAAATACACACTAATGGCCAAAGAAAAAATGAACTGATAAAAAATAAAATGCAGACATTTAATATTGAATTTACAACACATGTATTATAAACATGCATGAAATTAATGTATTCAGGAAAAAAAATATTTTTTTAACAAGTTAATGATATATTTAGCAATCGTAGGAGTATAAAAAAATAGGTTTTATTTTATATCTTACTTTGAAACTTATTTTTAATGAGAGTTGAAATGAAAGCATAAAAATAAATAGCATGTATTGGGATCCATTATTGACAAATAAAAATTCTATGGATAGTTGGTTTTAATTAGAAATTATAATTTATTTAATATTAATGATAATATTAAGTCATATTTTCTTTCTCTTTATTTCTTATAATTTATCAATTTGGTAAGTATTTTTTTCATTCTATTTTGCTTTATAAAAGCTAACCGTGTCCCACTCCTAACCTTTTATCTCTTTCCTACAAAATTAAAGGCTTATTAACAATTTAAAAAGAAAGTTTTAGTTTTCTTTGTTAATTTCCATTAATGGTTATAAAATTTACTGTGATAATTGAAGTAGTAGAATTTGTCATAACCAATGAAATGTTTTGGCCTTTATTTTTTTTTAAATAAACTAATAGTAAGATATTGTTGTTGTTTTTTAAAAAGTCTATTAATATTGATTCCATTTTTTCCCAAGCATTGTGTAAGACAGTTATTGCACCGAATTTAATCTTTTTATTTTTTATCCTAACAAAATATGAAACAAGTTAAATTCATTTTGTACTGTTTTAGTTGCTAAATATATTGTTTTTATGCAGTTATTAAAAAATAAATAATTAATTAAATCGTTTATTGCTCAGGACTTGAACCAGAAGTGATGGAATAGATTCATAAAATATGGTCCTTGAGCCCCAGGACCTGCCATTCTACTATAACCATAAACCATATAGATTCAATAAAAAAATACGCATTAGTCTTTATTGATTAGTTTCTTTTGGTTTTTTGGTATGTACAATGTGATTTCATCTGGGTGGATAGTTTATATATTATAAAAGTATTCTTTCAAAGCTTTTATATTATTATACAGTAATGGAGATTATCTAAAATATCAAAAGAATATTTACAATCCTCCAAAGTGTGCAATTTTACTCTTCTATAATTTTTTTATATAGAATTACTTGGAAAATTTTGTTTACAAACAAAAACTAAAAATGTATACAGCAGATAGTAGAAAAAGAATTCATCTACAATGACGTTAATTTTTAAATCAGTAGCTGAATTTAAACTAAATTTAAATTATTGTGAAGAAAATTTCTATTTTTCTTATTTAAAATTGTCATGAGAGTTAAAAATTCTCGGACTGAAATTCTCCTGATACGTTTAGTGCCTGAACATCAATGACTCACTATTCTATTTATTTATTTATTTTTACTTAAAATTCATATTAAAACTGTGTGTTAAAATGCCTATTTTATATTATAATTTAATATCTAATATAGACATTCAGTTTTATCTTATGTTTTAAAATAATAAGCTTTTTAAGTTAGTTTTTTAAAAGAACCTCAAGTCAATTTGCAAAGTTGCTTAATTAGAAATTTTTTAAATTCAGTTTAATGAGAAAAGTCTTTTTTAAAAACAAATCGCATTCTCTGGGGACGCAAATCGCTAGAAACCTTTTATTGGGGACGTTCTGCTGAGAAAAAAATTAGTCCGTAATACGCAGTTTGCTTGAAAGATATATATTTTAACAATTTAACTTTCTTTAATTATATTATTTTTTTCAATAGCTAATGACTGCCGAAGGAGCATGCATATAATACAAACCATTTATTTAGCATTGATTGCATTCGAATAGCATTGATTTCTCGAACCCATTTGCTAAAATAAAACACATTTTAATATCTTTTATTTGAGCAAGACCTTGTGTTTTATAAAGCGAGCGATTCTTAACAAAGTATGTTATTTTAATGACTGCTTCTTAAAGGATAATAAAGCGGGTTATAATAAATGATAGCAATTTCCGATCATTTGTTTTCAAAGAACAAAGGAGAATCGATTGAGAATAATTTTCTAAACTTCATTTAACAATAAAACTAGTTTATGAAGTTTTCCTTTTCACTTGAATAAATTATATTACTACCAAAATCCTCTATAGCATAAAAATATAATTTAATACTATTTGCATCATATGTGATATATGTAAAATGATTTTTCCTTACGCGAAATCACAAGCTTTTGTCCAAAGATTTAGTACTCACTTTTGAGAAAAAAAAAAAAAAAGATTTAGTACTCAAAGATAATATTTCCCTCCTCCAAAAATGTTCTACCTATATTTACAAAAACGAAGGCTATTAAAATTAATAGAAATTGACTCAGGATCATATTTATAAAACTGTTTATGCATATTATTTAAAACCTTAAAGTATTTCAAATTTCTAGCTTTTAACTTAAATAATAAAGTTGAGTAAAAGTTAATTACTAGATATATAACGACTTTATTTCCACTTTTGAATCATCACCTTTATATCACCAGAAACTGGTTTGAGAATGTGGTATAAAATGCACTATCATCTGGTAATCACTGATTGTGCATCTATCATTGTCAAACCATAACCTTTATTATTAGGGGGAGAGGGTGGTTGTCTTTTAAATCTATGGCCGCTGCTTCTATACTTTAACTTTACATTTTACTTAATTGTGATGCCCAGATGCCAATATTTTTAGCCTCTTCCACTTACTTTCTACTTATTTGCATTTCAGTAAAAAAGTTATTTTCTGTTAGAACATTGGTGACAATCTCATGTCAATTAGTAAAAAATCTTAGAGACCATAAGTCTCATTAAAATTGAAAAAGTAGCTCAATATCCATCATCATCAGTCCTTTGTGTAGTTTAAACTAATAGTAAAGTGATAGACTTAATTTTTAAAATGTATCGGCAGTTTTCCATCTGAGAAAAGAAAAAAAATCTGTTTGATCTAAAAACTATTGCACTTGGCCCATCACTTGCTTTTGAATATCACATGGACTCTTGAACAATACACTACTTGCTTCTTTATTAGTCATCTGTCAAATGGCAGATCCCATAACCAAATCATGTTACTATTTTAATTTTTTTGGTCTAATTTTTTAAATGCTTCAGATATTCTTTATTTCTTTTAAAAATCAACACTGAGGTTTTTTCTTGTCCATCAACTCTTTCATAGAACCTTTAAAGTTTTTCACAACCTATTTTTCAGAATTATTTATTTTCAAAATACATCTTATTATCAGTTTATTATAGTTCTCTATAAATAATCTGGTTCTCAACTATTTTGTTTTTCTGTCCATCTCGAAATCTTTCTGAATTTTTTTTTTCTGTATTTTTTCTCTTATTTTTTCTTATCCAATTTTTTTAAGACATTCTCTTTCACTCTTTTCTGGTGATGTATTACTTAATATTTGCTTTAGTAATCTTTTTTAAGACAACATCTATACTTAACCATAATATCTTGTTTTGTTTTAATTTTGTTTATTATAGTGTATTCAGTACTATTATTTTTCAAGCTATTTTTTTTTGCTTATCCTCTTAACTTTTCTGTAATTATCCATTTCTTCATTTTTCTTCTATTGCCTCACCACACTATATTATGAGAAGATATGCTTTTTATTATGCCTTATATTTGTCAGTTTTGATATATTCTGGTTCTATAATGTTTTATTTATTATTGCTGCAGCCTTCCTTCATCTGTTGTATCTCTTTGTATGACTTTCATTCAAAATTTATCATTTAAATGTTATACTTCATTGTGGTTGACAGTACAATATTTTTTGCTTTCTTATATTCATTTCTGAACCCATGTTTGATAATCCTTAATTAATTTTCAAGCCATGTAGCTGAAATAATTGTAATAATGAACCAAAACTATTTAATCATCAGCATGGTGTTTGATTAGTAAACATAGAAATTCCCATTTTCTCACATTTTCTTTTTTATATTTTGGATTTGTTCTAGATAGATTTTAATTTTTTTTTCTTTTTTATAATTTCTTTAAAAAATTATCTATTTTTATTTCTTATTTTTAACTTTGCTACAAGCTTATCTCCTCAACTTAGCATTTATATAATTTCTCACAAACAATAACTAAAGCCAATACCCCTTCATAACTTTTTATAACTGTTCTGTCTCAGTTCAAAAGTGCATTCAAGATGCATTATCAATAAGCCAGAATTTTAAAATTAATTTTAATGAAGCACAAAATAATCATTTATTTCTTTAAAAAAATTGTTTAACAATTATATTTCTCATTCTAATTTATTCCTATTTTTACTATCAGTTATACAAATTTTCAAATTACAATAAGCTGTATTTTCACATCTATTTATTATACAAATTAAAAAGCGTATGAAACACTTGAACAGAAGCTATAAAGATTCCAAAAATTAAGCGCTTTCGAAGCCATTTGCCTCATATTCATAGCGGTAATGCTATTAAAAAATAAAGGTGTGGTTAATGTAATGATAGAATAATCCAGAAATAAAACATAATTAATTATGCAGAAAAAGAAACTAATTACTGGAAAATCCAACAGGCTAATTTGCATATAAAAAAATTACTTTATGCAAATTAGCAAAGCTGGTAAAAAGTCTGCAGAAGAATTAAGTGAAGAGAAATAGTTGTGTGTAAAAACTAATGGAAAAGATAAACTAGTGAAAGCAAAGTTGTTCTGCATATTAATAAAGAAGAGCTCTAGTCAAGAATCTAATTCGACTATCTCTGATTTCATGTGTGTGTGAGTAAATTGTACTAATAGAATTATAATTATAAAATATTGAGTTAAAGAGAAATTAGCGATATTAAATTCCTAAAAAAATTTCAACTTTAAAGAGATTCTGAATGGTCTTTTTTCAACTAGAAATTAGCAAGTTAAAATTACTAATATCATTATTATTATTCAGAGTAAATAAACGCTTCATGTTTTATGTAAACTTTGTTGTTTTTCTTATCCAATCAAAATATAATTATCCAGCTTTCAATTGACTGCATGCCACTCAAATATATTATTTGGCACTGTTTAACAGTATAACTTGTGAGACCTGAAATATATTATTTGGCACAAATCAACAGTTTAACTTGTGAAGCTTAGATAAAGTATTAGAGATATTAAATTTGGTGGTGCAGTGAACTGAAAATGCAAAACAACATAACATAGTTTGATATACAAAATTCTGATCAATAGTATATATATATATATATATATATATATATATATATATATATATATATATATATATATATATATGTCTGAAAAGTACTTTCAAATTGATAGAAATGTGTTTTATAAGTGCTGACTTTTGAGTTAGTATTTTGGATCTAGCTTCTAGAGACACAGCCCTCCACTCAGGTGAGCTATAAGCTCCAAACCAATTGGTCTGGAGGTAGGAACTTAACAGTAGAGATTTTAAATTCTTTCTCTTTTGGCACTTATAAAAATAAAGCATGTTTAGAGTTATTGGTAAGATCCATCTAGTGATCATTTAAATGCAAGCTTAAAAGCAAGTTACGAAATTTGTAACTTGTTTTATTAATTATTATAAGTATACCTTTGATAGCTTTTGCAATGTTATATTGCAGAGACTATTACTATATGGTAAAACTGAGATGAATTCAGAACCATATAGCTATCTGGTTTGCAAAGTTGGATTTGAAGACATTTACTTGTCCAAAAACTTCAGACTTTCAAATTGATAGAAACATGTTTTATAAGTGCTGACTTTTGATTTAATATTTTGGATCTAGTTTCTAGAGACCCAGCCCTCCACTAAGATGAGTTGTAAACTTGAAACCAATTGGTCTCAAGATAGGGACTTAACGATAGAGATTTTGAATTCTTTCTCTTTTGGCACTTACAAAAATAAAGCTTGTTTAGAGCTATTGGTAAGCTCCATCTAAATGATCATATATATATATTTATATGAGTCATATTGAAAAATACATGCTTAGGAATGAAATAACAGATGATAAATTTAAGCTTGCAACTCTGTTATAAATTTCTGGAAAAGATGTAGTGAATGTGGCAAATGATTTATGTAATTCTAAGCTGTCTAAGGAAATACCCTATGAAAAGTTGCTGATAAAATTAAATACATATTTTAAACCCATAACATTGAAATTTACAGTGTGATCTCATTTTTGGAGGATGATACAGTCACAAAATGAAAATATTCACAAATATGACTTGATCCTATGAACATTGGTGAAGAATTTCAAATTCAAAAATTTTATCAATGAAATGCTGCTACATTGGCTACTATTGTGAATAAGAGATGTAAATCTTAGAGAAATATTATTAAGTGAGAAGGAATTAACAAATAACATCATTATTGAATGATCTTTAAGTTTGGAAGCCATGATAGATCATATGCAAACTTTCAAAAATGCGAAATAGAGTAATTCTTCAGAAATGACTATAAATGAGGCAAAACAATGAGAGGTAAGTAAAAAGTTGGCAGAAAACATCCCTATATGCTATTGCTGTTGAAAAATAGATCATTTAAAACTTAATAACGCATTTTAAAAAAATTGTTTTAAGGACTTAAAGATCATTTGTCAGATTCCTGTTAAAAATCCTTTTGTATTTTGTTTTATAATTAATAGTAAGTATACTGACTTAGTAAATGTTCTATATACAATTTTAGACCTGTAATCAACTTGCCTATAATTTTGATTTGATGCCTACCTACTTATTGAAGCTATTTTAGGTCAACTGATAATGTTTAAGCAAACTGAGAACATAAAAATGTATAAAATTATTCCGAGGTTCCAGAAAAAAACAAAAAGAATGTAAAGAACCATCCACCCATAGGTTAAAAAATAATAAAGAGTACTTTAAAATGCATATTGTGTGTTTATGCGCATATGCATATATATGTAATATAAAAATAAAATGTCCGTTAATTAAAACAAAATTGTAATTACAATAATAATAATAATAATAATAATAATAATAATAATAATAATACCGTTATTATTATTATTGTAATTATATATAAATATGTGTGTGTGTAATTGCAAAAATGACAAATATTTAAAAACCTATATTTTAAAAAATATATCCATTAAAATGTATACATTTTTTAATGAATATAAAACTATTTAAAGTAATCATTACAAATTATTTATAATAAAAGTTCTAGAGAAAAAGAGCATTTAAAGAATCATTTATTAGCTCACTATACAAATAAAGTTGGTTAAATATAATAACGAAATTCTGCATTGTATTCACAGTTACTGAAAAATCGTCAATAAAAAATCTGAGTAGACTCAAATCATATATTAATTTGATTTTTTTAAGTACTTGGAAAATGAAATACATATAATTATGATGTGACAATTTGGGTATTATGAATAATAATGTTTATATTATTTTCTGACTAAGTTAATAGAGAAAAGTTAAATGTTCTTAAGAAATAGTTCAGTAATTATATAATTGTTTATTTTATAATAAAGTATTTTTTAGCATTTTATATGTAACACTCTAAAACATACAAATAGTCCAGTAATATTGTTTTACATTGTCTGTTCAATAATTGTAATGTAGCTTCAGTGTTATAAATTACATATACTGTATTACCTCAAATATAAGATGCCCCTAAATTTAAGACATAGTAGAATTTTAAGCCTGAAAAATCGGGAAAAAATTTACACCCAAATTAAAGATACATATATGTATATAAATAGGAACTAATATAAATGCAATAAGCTCAACTAATTTAGTGCAAATTTTCTTCAAGTATACAGTACTTTCACTTTCTACTTCTTCATTTTTAGAACTTGAACACTCATCTTCACTATTCCACCAGGTTCATCATCTTTGGGTCATTTAAATTGCAGCCAAACATTATAATTTCTTTGTCAATTTGCTTTTGTGTAAAAATACTTTTTTCTATTAAAATTTAAATCATTCTCCGAAAATAATTTATATTCTTACAAATATTTTTTTTTTTAAAATTATAAATATTTAAAAATGATTCTAAAATATATATTTTTACATCAAAAATCAAGAGAAAGGTATTGGAACTTTCAAAATCAGCAAAATAATGTTAAAAAATTCTAAAACATGCATTTTCATTTCAAAATCAAAACAAAAATATTAGAACCGTCAAAATTTTGTGAAGTATCTCTTGCATAGAAAACAAAAAACAACTAATCATTGCATTGGAATGCAGGCTCTTATCACATTATTACATTCTTTTGTTAGTTGTAAAAAAATTCTAAAGATTATTCAGTACAGTTTTCTCAAAATAATAATGGTAAAATTAGCAAAATAATGTTAAAAGATTCTAAAACATGTTTTCACATTCAAAATCAAAACAAAGATATCAAGCTGTCAACATTTTGACAGTAACTCTTGTGCAGAGAACAAAAACATTCATTTGGCACTTTAAAAGGCAAGCTTTTATTTCATTGTTATATTCATTTACTAGTTGTAAAAAATTCAAAAAGTTATTCAATACAGTTTTCTTATTAAATTAATGGAAAAATTGGCAAAATATTGTTAAAAGATTCCAAAGTATATGACTATTTTGAAAATTAAAACAAATATATCAAAACTGTCAACATCGGCAAAATAACATTAAAAGATTCTAAAATATGTTTTTACTTTCAAAATCAAAATGAAGATACTGAACTGCCAAAATATTGATGCTCTCTTATGTAGAAAACAAGAAACAACTATTCAGTACCATAGAAGGTCAGCTCTTATCTCATTGTTATAATTCTTTGTTGTAAAAAAATTCTAAAGAATATTCAGTACAGTTTTCTCAATATAATAATGATAAAATTAGCAAAATAATGCTAAAAGATTCTAAAACATATTTTCACATTCAAAATCAAAACAAAGATTTCAGCTGTCAAGATTTTGGCATGAACTCTTGTGTAGAAAACAAAAAAAACATTCATTCAGCATCTTAAAAGGCAAGCTCTTATTTCATTGTTATATTCATTTATTAGTTGTAAAAAAATTCAAAAAGTTATTCAATACAGTTTTCTTATTAAAATAATGGCAAAATTGGTAAAATATTGTTAAAAGATTCTAAAGTATACAATTATTTTGAAAATTAAACCAAAGATATCAAAACTCTCAACATCAGCAAAATAACATTAAAAGATTCTAAAATATGTTTTTACATTCAAAATCAAAATGAAGATACTGAACTGTCAAAATATTGACAGGTGCTCTCTTATGTAGAGAACAAGAAACAACCATTGAGGACCTTAGAAGGCAAGCTCTTATCTCATTATTATACTTATTTGTTGTAAAAAAATTCTAATGATTATACAGTACAGTTTTCTCATTAAAATAATGATGAAATTGGCAAAGAACCTTAAAAGATTCTAAAGCATATCTTTGAAAATTAAAATGAAGATATCAAAACTGTCAAAATTTTGACGGGTATTTTCTTGTGTAGAGAACAAGAAAAAATCAATCAGAATAAAGACAAATTTTTATCAATTATAAAATTTTTTAAAGGTTATTCATGACCATTTTCTTGATAAAATAATAGTAAAATCAGCAAACTAACATTAGAAGTAATGGTTTGAGAGAGAGTTAAAGCCATTTACAAAATTAAGTCAAAAATATTAATTAGAAAAACTTTAAAACTATTGTACAAAGTAATGATTGTAATATTATGTGCATGGAGGTAGAAAATGCATATTATATTCAAAGTAATATGGTATTAAAGATAATAACAACAACAACAATAATAATAATAATAATTCAATTTATTTATTTAATATAGAACTCCACATAGGCCAATTATAGAATATACATAAATTAATTAAATAGTACATATAAGATTATAAAAGAAACATATATACACCTGGGTCTCATTTTGCGCGATAGATAGGTTCCTCAGAAAACACGCGCAAACGAAATCACACAAAAATAGATGTAACTTACCTTGAAAAAGGGGGAATATGGACTGTGATTTTTCAAAAATTGCATAAAATCAAAGCACCAATGTAAAATTATTTTAAAATTCGTGCAAAAAAAAATAAGGAAATAAAATATGACTAATAAAAATTTTCAAATTTGAAAAAAATTGATATAAGACAAACTTTTTTTAACCATAATATTTAATTTTATTCAAAACAATATATTTTTATGCATAATTTACAGTACAGTAATTGACATTTTTTATACACGTTTTAATTATTATCGCTACTTGCTGATAAACAGGTTCATTTGCAAACTGGTAAAAAATCAGATTCTTCACAAGAGGAAAAACAACTAGCACCAACTTCACTCTCATGTTGTGTTAATGGTTTTCTGGTGACAACGTAATTAGTAATTAATCTTTGAGACAATGATTTTATTAATTGTTTATGAAGCTCACTCTCATTGAAATTTAAGAGCACATTCGTGATTAATGTCATTAATAAGAAAATAATTAAAAATAAACTTGTGGACACTAAATGATTAATAATTGATTACATTCTTTTTAAAAAAGCAAAAACAGAATGTGATTTAAAATGCAAAATTAACATGCACAATGTTTGAACAAATTTACATTATAATATTGTAAAATTTAATGTGTGTATACATAAAATGTGGAAATCATGATTTTAATTTCATTATTGCATAAAATCTTACTATTATAAAGCACTGAAAATATTGAAATTACTAAAATAAAAGTCGAATTCCAATAATGTGCTATTACTTTCAATATGAAGTAAGTGCGCAAAATTTATTATTTAAAGTAATAGTGCATTATCGGAGTTTGACTTCCGAAGAAACGTGAATCATGTAACTTCAAAATCGCATTAAATAAATCCATGTAAAAAGAGATCCAGGTGTATAATTTTGATAACAAATATAAAAAAAAATGCCATAAGTCATTACTGTAATAAATTAAGTGTTTGAGACACTAAGAAAGGTATAACCACATAGATATATTCTCATTAAGTACAATTGAATTAATTAACTAACTATCTGGGAGCAGGATGAATATATAGTTTATAAAATATGCAAATTATTGCAGCAGAAAATATAAATTATAAATGTCAGTGAGATATATCATTACAGTTACATCTTTTCATAGTGGCTTGACTTGGCTCAAGTTTTTTCAGAGTATTTTATTAGTATATGAAAAGATTTTTAAATAAATAATTTAATTAAATGTTATCTTTTTAAAGAGAGCTGTACTATATTTTTTATTGTTTAAATTAAAATAATTATTATTGCAAAAATCTTTATTATATGAGTCTAATAACTGAAACAGTAGAGAAAATTTAAGAGTATTTGAGTAATATGTTTTCAAGATAAAAAAAACCTGAGCTTCTAGTTTTATATTCTGCTATATTAAATGAATTATTTGATATCAGATTTTGACAAATTCCTTTTTGATTTAGAATTTTGTATAAATACTTTATAACTTTTATCCTTCTCTTTGAATAGACAGATAATTGCTGTTTTTATTGAATCTGACATTTCTATAAAATTTCTCTTCCAATGATTGAAATTTAGCAGTATTCCTTTGTGAATGTGAATTCTGGTCAACCAATCCATATTCAATAATAGGAAGGACAAGAGCTTTGGATAATTTATATTTTAATTGTTTATTAAACAATCTGTCATATCTAAGAATCATTCCCATAATTTTAAAAGCTCTGGGTTTTTTTGTCATGTGTCATAGCATCAGCCCACATGCACATGAAAAGATCCATTATTTGTAAATAGAATATCAAGATTTTTTTGCAAGGTCTTACATTTAGATTTATGTGTTTCAATATAATATGAGAGACCAAAATTTCAGACTTAATACAATATGAGACTACTAAACATTTGTCCATATTAATGAACATTTTATTTTCACTACACCAGGTAATAAAATTATTAATATCATTTTGTAGAGAAATTCTATGATTTAATATAAGTATCCATTTGAAAATTTTGCAGTCATCAGGAATAGCATAATAAATATAAGGACTTTAGATAATTTTTAAGATCATTTATGTATATGTTGAATGATAAAAAAGCCAGAATGCTATCTTGAGATACGTCCAAATTATATTATATAAAGTGGAAGTTTGATTATTATATTTAACAAAAGCCTTCATATCTTTAATAAATGAACTGAATGACTTAATAAATTCTACAGAGAAATCTAATCTGTAATGTTTTTGAAGAAGAATATCATGATTGATTCTTCCAACAGCCTTAAATAGATCAAAATAAATTACATCTAATCTCTATTAAATAATTACTGACATTATCTATGGTTTTAATGTATATACATCTTTCAAAACTTTTAGTTACAGTATGTAAGACAAAAAGAGGTTTAAAATTATTTATACAATCCTTAGAATCATTTTTATGAATTGGAATAACTTTGACACATTTGAGAACCTCAGGAAAATTGCAATTATAACTATGCCAATTTAAAATATAGTATAAAGAGTTAGCAATAAACCTGACAAAAACCTTATAAATAAAAGAAGGGATATTACCTAATCCCAAACTAGTGTGAAAATTAAGCTTTCTTATTGATGCTATAATATCTTCATTATTAAAATTTTTAATTGAGATTTTGTGATAAGATTTCTTTAAAAATACAAGAGGCTTTGATGTATTATCAATATTTTATAGAGGTGAGCAAAGAGTGTGGGAAAATATTCAGTAGAAAATAAGGAATTATAAGCAATTCCATTTTTGTTATTATCAATTCCTGAATCTTTAATGAAAGATCAAAATTCTCTAGAATTTATAGAGAAATTATTTTCCATATTCTTTATATGATTAAGAAACTCTTTTCTATACAAAATCTTTGCCTACTTTCTATAATTGATAAAATTATTATAATGTGGAATATTATTAGTTTTCTTATAATAATTATGATGATACATTTTCCTTTTGATAATTTCCCTTAAGGGTGGAGAGAACCAATATGGAAAATCATAATAAGATATACATTTAATGAGAATATACAAGTCAATTAAGTTATTGAAAATAGACAAAGTAATTTAAATTAGCAATAAATCTGTACAAGAACATATATGATTCTAATCAAATTTGGAAATCTTTTCACAAAAATCAACATAATTACCTTTTTTATAATCTCTTCATTTTATGAGGTAATTTTTGTTTAACATACTATAATTTAATATAAAATTCAATTGGAGGATGATAGGTATCAATCTGAAATGTATAATAATAATAATAATAATAATAATAATAATAATAATAATAATAATTCAATTCAATTCAATTCTTTATTTATTTAATGTACATATCAACAGCATTTAGCCAATTATAGATTGCACAATAATACAAATCTAAATAAGCATTAAAAAAAAAAAATAATAATAATAATAAAATAAATAATACCAATAAAATAGAAAATCAATAAAATGCACAAATAAATAAAAAGGCAATATATCAAATGAAATTAAGGAAAATATTTTTTTATGAGGACTTTAGTGAATTGTTTAAAATCCAAATTAAAAACATCATCATTACCAAAATCTTTGTTATAAGTTCTAGGTAAACGAAATAAAGGGGAAAATCTTAATACATCAGATTTACAATTTTTCAGTTCAAAAACATTATGAGTACGAGTATTATAATTTTTTTTTTTAGTACCTAAGTTAGAAAGCAAATTAGATACAGAAATATTCTGGGAGATGAATTTATGAAGAAGTTTGAGATCTCTTGTTTTTCGTCTCAGTACTAAATCAATATAGTGTTCATTACTTAAACTATTTAATTTTGCAAATTTGTCATAATAATAATAATTCAATTCAATTCTTTATTTATTTAATGTACATATCAACAGCATTTAGCCAATTATAGATTGCACAATAATACAAATCTAAATAAGCATTAAAAAAAAAATAACAATAATAATAAAATAAATAATACCAATAAAATAGAAAATCAATAAAATGACAAATAAATAAAAAGGCAATATATCAAATGAAATTAAGGAAAATATTTTTTTATGAGGACTTTAGTGAATTGTTTAAAATCCAAATTAAAAACATCATCATTACCAAAATCTTTGTTATAAGTTCTAGGTAAACGAAATAAAGGGGAAAATCTTAATACATCAGATTTACAATTTTTCAGTTCAAAAACATTATGAGTACGAGTATTATAATTTTTTTTTTAGTACCTAAGTTAGAAAGCAAATTAGATACAGAAATATTCTGGGAGATGAATTTATGAAGAAGTTTGAGATCTCTTGTTTTTCGTCTCAGTAGTAAATCAATATAGTGTTCATTACTTAAACTTTTTAATTTTGAAAATTTGTCAAAAACAGACTGAATTCTTATGATATCTGTCCTGTTATGAGGATTCCATATAATTGAACCATACTCCAAGATGGGAAGAACTAAGGATATAAAAAGTTTAATCTTTGTAAATTTATTAAATGCTTTTCCATATCTGTAAATAGCTCCTACAATTTTAAGAGATTTATTCACCATAAAATTAATGTGATTATGAAAAGATCCATTATTGGAAAATATTATTCCGAGATCTCTTTGATGATCATTTGTTATAATTTTAGAGTCCCCAATATAATAGGAAAACCTTAAGACTTCAGATTTTCTAGAGTAATAATAATAATAATAATAATAATAATAATAATGATGATGATGATGATGATGATTATTATTATTATTATTATTATTATTATTATTATTATTATTATTTATTTATTTATTTAATGTAAGGTGAAATTAAATTGCTTTATCCCTGTTAATTCATTTTTTCATATATTTTATCTGGTTTGTTTGAAGTCTTCAACCTCAAATGGCAATTTTATCATGTTAAAATCTTTTAACAGGTCTAAGTTCTGAAGGTAAAAACGTATATTTAATTTTATTATGTAGGCAGTCCTCAATTTGAATAGAATTTGCAGCAAAAATTAATTATTTTCTATTATAGTTTGAATATTTTTAAACTACAAAAAATAGTGATTATTTTTTCTCCAAAATATAAGAGATTAATGAAGAATTTAAAAGAAAAATATGTCTAGACATTCTTGGGTAGTGTTTCTCACTAACTGCATGCCGAGGATCAATACATTTTTAAATTTTTTTATTATGGATTATATGAAGTAATGAACAAAAGAAATAGAAGATAGGGCAGGCGTTTTTTATAGTAAAATATAATTATTGTAGTGTTTAACAAATTTAATATATATATATTTTTTCAAAGAATGACAAAAAACAGAGAATAATTGACAAAAATATACAAAAGTAAATTGACTAACAAAATATTAAACTAATAATAAACAAATTCTGGCGAAAAACAAAAAAGAACGTTTAAATAACTGAGCGAAACATAATTATAATTATAAAACCAAAAATTAATGATGCGATTGTTGCCGATTCTTTACAGTAATTTGCTTATCACGTCTTGGTGATATATTTGTGACTGCTAACTAAGATGGATTTATTAATAAATGATTTTTATTTTATTTTATGAGTGTCTTTGCTGAAAATATAGATTCACATAAGTATATGATCGAAATTAGCTTATCACTCTTAAAGCTTTTTCATGTAATTTCGGATATTCAGTTTTAATTATAACTCAAATTTGAATTATACTTGTCGAATTAAATAATATCTTTAATGTACCACTACAACTTATAAGACTATTACATTTTTCTGTTCCAAATCAGTTAGATTATTTTCTTATTCAATGAACAGATTTAATCCACAGTTTGACTTTCCGTGTATCTTCTTACTATGGATAATATATATCAAACGCATGTTAAAGTCCTGTTAAATGTCCATAAACAGTATTCTTCAATTCGCCAATATTTATATCAACTTTATTTATCAATTCTTACAATGAATGAAACATCAGGTTTAACTTTTTATTAAATGTCTGATTTATTCCGTAAATCAAATATAGTACTATTTTCTTGCAGGTTTAAATTTAGTTCATTTATTAATGAAAATATGTCCAACAAGTAAGCAGTTTAGCAATCCTGTTGTTGTCACAGAAAATATTTCTCAATGCTGAATTCTTTGGTTTCTAAAAATGTTTCAACTTTTTTGCTTAATTCATAGCCTTGTTAACATTTTCCCTCTCCACAACCATCGAATTTTTGCATGAAGTAGTAAATTTTCATGTTCAGATCCCATTTCATTGTCTAAATTGGAAAATAGTATTGAATTTAGTGTGTTGCATTTAATATAGTTTATTATTTTTATCGATTGAGAGAGAACCTTAAGTTAGGAGACCATTTTTTAGCAGCTAACACAATGAGTAAAAATAACATTATCGTCTACTACTTTAATTTGTTTTGTACTTCCCACTCCATCTGTACATAAGCCAACACAAATTTTCCAATTACGTGAGTTTTTTATTATGTAATTAGTAATTACTTTATCTATATCCAAAGTTCAACATAAAAAAAATATTCTTTTACATCACTGATTTCATAATCAGCATAAAAAATATACTATATACATTTGGCTTTGTTGGTAATATCTGTAAATTCATGTATTTGAATTGCAAACAGTGGTTTACTTAATTTTTGAATTAATTGATCTTGGGTTGAATAGTATCATTAGAAAGCAGCAACATTTTCATTTGGTCTCCAGCAACAATATCTATGATTGCAAAACCTAAGTCTATTAAATATGATTTAATTAAGTTTATGGCTATAGAGTACTGTTTTTTTCATATATGCTATACAAGAATTTTTAAAGCAACTAAATAGGTTGTTTTTACAAAAGAGTAATCAATTAAAAAAATTTTCTTAAAAATGACTTCTTTTTTTTTCATATGTCATAGCATCGGCTGGACCAAACCCACAACCGTCTGCAACCAACTACTTGCTTGCAAAGCAGCTGCATTGACTTCTCGGCTAACAATGATTGGCTCTTAAAAATGACTTTTGTTTTTCTAATTCAGCACTTTTACACTGAAATAAAATTTAGTCTCTTAATTTGTAGGTTTTGCTGCCTTCATACATTAATTGGATAATATTTCTCTGCAAATAACATGTTGAGGTTCAGATAACTTTTTTTCTGACAAAATCAAATTTTAAATAATCAGACTTGAAGTGAGAAACATCAATACATTTTCATTTTGTTTGAGATAGATCATTTTGTGATTAATAATATTGCATTAGCATTCAAAGTACTTATACTTGGGTTTTGAAAAGAGTCTGCAATAGTTTCATTTTTAAATGGCTAAAATTTGTCAAAAAAGTTAATATCAAGTACTTAATATACTTTTATTACACACTCGTTATATATTAATTCCTATCATTGCATGCTAGTGCAATTCTGATTGGCTGACTATGGTAAATTACATAATTCATACAAATGATAACTGTTAAGTTATTTTTGTACATAGCAAAGTTTGTTTCAGTGCATGAAGTTTGCATGCACAAAACTGTCACTGGAACAGTGTTGGGTGATGAATAATACTAGGAAATAAAACCTTTTTGTCTTTCTTATAATGTTTTGTTTCTTACCTTATTTTCTATAAATTCTATGCATAAAACAACCAGCAATAAAAAAGTCTTTGATCTGAATAAACGATAACTTTAATAAAATTTGTCATAATTTAAAAGATTGTAAAAAAAATATGTAATAAATATGAACAAATGTATCATTACAATTTTTCTGTGGACTATCAATGATCTGAAAACTACCAGTTGAGAAACATTGTTTTTGGTATTGTGATAAACTTTCTTTTGTTTCACTTTGGGGATTCTTTAATTATAAAAATCAAATAGATTTTATATTTACTAATAAAAATATTGTTTAAAAAATGAAATTATATTTGAAATTAAAAATAATAAACTTTCAAAGTAAATAAAAACATACCTTTCACTTTGATAAATGAAACATAAAAAATATTATTACACCATATAATGACTGACTGAAGGAAAAACTGTTTTTCCTCTAATTGTGGCTGCCATCTAGATACACTAAAATATAGATTGTTTTAATCATTAAAAGTAAACCATCAAATGGAAGAAAATTGACTAAATTAATAAATTTACATTACACATAAAAAATAACTTCAATTCAATTCAGAGTTATCATAAACAAACAAAAAGTAGACAATGTCATCTCATCGCAGAATTGAAGTGGACTTAAAAGAGTAAATTAATTACATTCAGATGTGACATTTTATGAGGATTGTTTAAATATAAAATAATGTATTGCATTCTTTATTCTTTATTTTTTTTGGACTAAGCTTGGCAACACTATCGTTGAAAGCATGTTGCATAATAAATGGTTATTAACACTCATTTAAATTCTAATTAATGCAAGAATGTATTCAGTTACATCATATCTTCATTTGTTATCATGATTTTTTATATTTTTTTCCTGCCACTGTTTTGTCAATGTTATAGTATATTTATTTTATTAAATATGTGATCGAATTAAATGTTTTCTAACAGTATCTATATTACATTGGACATATCAGTTGATGATATTAATCATGGCAACGTTTTTAACCTTGTAAATCATACTTCGAATTGAGTGTAAAGTTCATACAAAACATGTGTCACTTTTATTACAATTATAGAATTTTGAGTTATGATGCTAAAAATCTTTTCATTTAGGGTTTATTATTTGTAAAGTTGAATTTAGGATTATTAATAGACAAAAAAACTTGAACAAATGTGAAAATATTTTATTACTACACCTAATGTTAATGCAACATTATTTATATTTAATGTTATAAATTGTAAAATATAATGTATACTGAAAGTTAATAGTCAAATTGTATTTTACACACATTTTCATGTATTATAATCATTACATTGTTTTTAAATCCAATTTATTCAAATCACTTTGAACACTTTTTATCATGTTTTTTTAAAAAGCTTAAGATAAACTGGCTCTGAAGAAATCTGCAGGACCTTTGAAACATAGATGTATGTGTATATATGTACAATAAAAGGCTTTTGCTAAAAAGGTTTGAAGTGATTTGGATAAATTGGATTTATATAAGATATTATAACAAAAATAAAGGAAAAGATTATTATTGTACATTGTTTTTAGTTAAATTTGTGTCATTTACTCTGTATTATATATTTATTTACACACACATATATATAATTTTTATTTTTTATGTCTCTGAAAAAATGATGAATTAAAGTTTCACTGTATTTAATATGCACTATAATACTATAAATATTTTAATTATTATATTTTTTGATGTTGACATGATGAATATTTATTACACTACCTTATTATCATTTATCTGCTGAGTTTTATCCCAACAGGCAACACATTAAAATATAAAGCATCTCTCTAATAAAAAAAGATATTACATTATGATAGTTTAATTATTTAATATAGATAGTTTTAATATAACTCTAGTAATTTAAATTGAATAAAAATAATTTCTAAGAAATTTTTAGTAAATACTATTAATTTGAAAAAAAAAATTGGAATGTGTACACTGACAGCATTTAATTTTTTTCATGTATTCAAATAAGATATTGTTATAAAATCCAAATAGAAAATATTACCATTTTTTGCTTTAATTTAATTAACTTAAATTTGAAAGACTTTGGAATTAGCCAAATACCTAAAATATTAACTGAATCAAATTAAAAACTAATTTTCAGTTAAAAAAATAAGATGAAAAAAGTCTGAATATAATTGTTGCATCAATGAAAACATACAAATAAAAATAGAAAATAAACTTCTTAGACCAAATTTGCAATTATCAGAATTAGTTCTGACTATTATTATTTTACATCCCTCTTGCAATAATTTTTTTATATAAATCATACTTAAATACATTTTGAAAGCAATAAACTTTTTTATCATTAATTTACATTTATAAAGATACTATGCCTAGGAAGGGAATAATGATTTGTAAAAATTGAAACACATAATATACTTCA